>LZPO01008099.1:64299-84121 GCA_001675575.1 Neotoma lepida | reverse complement strand
GAGGCCAGAGGTCAATTTCAAGTGTCATTTCTTAGATATTGCTCACCAATTAGGCCTGATATCTGGCCAGCAAGCCCCAGGGACCTGCCTGTCCCCCCACTGTCCCCCACCCAGGGGTGAGCTAACAAGTGGTGCTGCAATGCCAGTTCATTTTGGTTTTTTCACATGGGTTCTGGGCTCCAACTCAGATCCTTATTTACAAAGCAAGCACTTTACCAACTGAGCCATCTCCCCAGTACTCAAAGTGTTTTCTCTTTAAACCCAGAATCTTCACAACTATTATTTGGAAAACTNTGCCAATTATTCAATGGCCTACCATGTGCCAGAATAGTAGAACACAATGCACTTGCTAGAGATAACTTGTGATCATTATTTTCCAGGCCTTGAAGAAGTCAAGCTGTAAGGGCAGGCTCATACTAGCATGTCCCTGACACTCCCTGACACCTTTAACAGACAAACCCTGGTTGCCTGCAAAGTGTTCTGATGTGCTGCACAGGCTTCTGGGGTGCTGTGAGAACAGGTTACAGAAGTTATAAATGGACCTGTCTCTGTGGCAAACCACCAGGCAAGGCCTCATTTCACATGTGATGCTATGTAGGATAAAATACCACAAGACATATCTTCTGGCCAATGGGAAAGTGACACAGCTCTCTGGGGTCTGAGGGCAGCAGAGAAAGGTTTTAGCATGGAAGAGAATTTTCATAAAAGAAAAAAAGATTCCCAGGTAGGCCTGTGGCATTTGTTCCTCAGAGCTGCTCCAGAGATCACTTTTATAATTTTGGTGATAGGGGTTCCAGACGTTTGACCTGTCTCTCAACTGAATGTTCAAGATCTGTTGTACAGGCAAGCCTTGTGAGGCTCCCCTAGTTGTTAACCACATTTCATTTGCTATCTAACTTTTACTTTATTTTTTAATTTGGGCACCAGTGCATAGAATTACAGTAATCACACTCTTGGATTCAATGAAGCACATCATTAATCCAAGCATGACCTACTTATTTAGTTAGTTGCTTTTTAATAATACAGAAAATACCTATGAAGCTACCTCTCCCCTGTTGACAAGATTATAAGATTATAACCTACACCCAATCCTGTGTGTGTATCCATGGTCCATCCTTTCTCCCTCCTCCTGTCAAACCATCGCTAACCTGTATCCTAATGGATGTGTTTAATACTGCTCTCTCTCTTTCCCTTGTGATCTTATTCTTTTTTCTTTTTATGTTTATTTATTTATCTTGTGCATGTGCACATGGGTACACACATGGGTACACACATGGGTACACACAAACCTTGACTGTGTTTTACTTCTCTGTGTTCTCCCGCCCCCTGGTGCTGAAGGTAGAACTCAGGGCTTTACACACACCAGTCAACTGCTCTGCCACTGTATCCCCAGGTGTTGCATGATCCTAACTAGTCTTATTAATAAAAACCCAGAGTCAGATGTTAGGGTGAAAGCTGAAAGATCAGAGAAGCAGAGCAGTAGCTACTAGAAACTTCATACCTCTATGAATCCTCAGACTGAATGGGGGGGGAGATTAAATGAAAGGATAATCAACTTAACTGGGATTGACATAATGTTAATTATCATTTTGATAATTCATATTATCAGTTTGATAATTCTTGGTTTATTCCTAAAAAAGTTGGTTGAGAAACATCAAAAGATAGTTTTGGGTTGGTAATGCAAGTTAGGATAGAAAGTGAATTTGGACTCACTTTGGACTCACCAAGATAAGATAGATAATGGAGTATTTTCTCTGAAATTTTCAAATGCTAATGTCAAATGCTAATGGACACAATGTAATTATTACTTGTATATATTTGTATATAGTTATTGTACTTATTATATATAGTTTTTCTATGTTAGTTAAAACCTTCACTTTTTGTTTAGACAAAAAGGGGGAAATGTTGTGTGATATTTTGTTTGTGTTCTGACAAATAAAGCTTGCCTGGAGATCAGAGGGTGGAGCTAGCCACTAGTTAACCATAGAGGCCAGGCAGTGATGGCACACACCTTTAATCCCAGCACTTGGGAGGCTCAAGCCTTTGATCCCAACACTTGGGAGGGGGAAGCAGGAAGATCAGGAGTTCAAGGCCACCCTGGGCTACACAAGATTGAACCAGTCTAAAAGAGAAACAGAGCCCGGCAGTGGTGATGCACACCTTTAATCCCAGCACTAGGGAGGTGGAGATAGGAATATAAGGTGGGTGGAGACAGGATCTTGGCCCCTCATCCAGTCTGAGGATTCATAGAGGTAAGAAGTTTCTAGTGGCTTCTGCTCTGCTTCTCTGATCTTTCAGCTTTCACCCTCGATATCTGACTCTGGGTTTTTATTAATAAGACATGTGGAAGAAGAGAACAAACTCCACTAAGTTGTCCTCTGACGTCTACACAAGTGTTGTGGTACACATACATCATGTGCAATACACAATTAATAAATAATAAATTAATTAATTAATAAAATTTTTTTAAAAAGGTAGCATGTGTGAAGCCCTCAGTTAGAGCCTAGACACAGGAAAAATGGCAAAGTAAAAATAAGTAATTTTTACAGTAAAGTGCTGTTTGCCTACTAAATTCTGAATTTTTATTTTTAACTTTTTATTATATGTCTATTTTATTTCTAAGTGTGAGTTTATGTGTATATGCATTCCACTGTGCATGTGTGGAGGTCAGATGACAACTTAGTGGAGTTTGGACTAAACTCAGTGGACAACTTATGGGAGTCAGTTCTCACCTTCCACCATGTAGGCCTTGGGATTGAACTCAGGTCACCAGGCTTGGTGGCAAGCACCTTTACCCACTGAGCTATCTTGCTGGCCGCTATCTACTAAAACTAAAGCATCACATGTCATTAACTTCCATTTTTTCTATTTCTTTTGATACTTTTGAGTGTCTTCTATTTTTCAAAGTGTAAGCATTTACAATGTTCTCTTCTCTGTTCCTTTCATGATATATTAGACTTAAATGAATTAAATTTAAAATTGAATTTATTTCCAATTAAATTTCAAATATATTAAGTTTCAACACACATCATAACAAGGAAATCTGAAATCTTAATGAAACATGAAAACAGACTAAAGAAGGCTTGGCTCACTGGGACTGTGCTTTCCTGGAAAATGTTGAAATTTTGGTTTTCTCAGGGATCATTTGGGATAAATGAGTGAGTAGCAGTTCACATTCAAGACTGACATGAAGCATATTAAGAAATTCAAAGGAGGAAAAGTTAATTTCCCCACAATGAACTGTTACAGTGGATCATATTATCAAGACATTGAAATACTGATACGTAGGAAATTGTAAAGAAGTGATCTATAAAACCAACCTAGTTAAAAGCCCTGGGCTGGGGAGATGGCTCGCTTGGTAAAGTGCTTGCTGTTCACACATGAGGAAGTGAATTTGGAGCCCCAGCACTGTGTAAAAAGCCTGGCAATGTGACACATGCCTGCAACCCCAGCACTGGGGGGTGGGAGGGGGATGGGTGAATCCCAGGAGCTTGTTCACCAGCAACTCCAGGTTCAGTGTAGAGACCTGGGTGAAGCAGGCCTCCAAGACTGCTTCGACCTAAATGGTGAATGATGGAATTGAACAAAGGTTATACTGANACATTGACCCTGGGCTGGGATGCAGCTCAGTGGTACAGCACTTGCTGACTATAAGCAAGGCCCTGAACTCCATCTCTAGCACTGAAAAACAACAACAACATTATTTTTAAAATATCATCATAGATCCAGCAAGATGGCTGTNTGGGTAAATGTACTTGATGCCAAACCTAAAAACTTTGAACTCAATCCCTGGCCCCACGTGGTTGAAGGAGAGAACCAACAGTCCTTTGATCACCACACAGTGATGTGGCATGCTAGCTCTGGCCCCTCCATAAAATAGTATACCAATGTTAAGCCATTTCACAATCAGATAAGTGAAGTACAGTTATTTAGTGTGATCAGTGTGCCTGCTGGACGTACATGTATTTGAGGAGGGGTGCTGGACATCAAACTTAGGACCACACACATACTAGATAGATTGGCATTTATGACTGAGTGACATCCAGCTAGGTAGAGTCTTATAGTGTGTTTAAGAAATCTGAATATGAATAATTAAGGTAAAGCAAAATATCCTACAAGAAACACTGGAAGAGGCTGGATCAATGGCTCAGTGGCTAAGATCACTGGCTACTTCTCCAGAGGTCCCAGGTTTGAGTCCCAGCACCTATGTGGCAGCTCACAACTCCCTAAAAATCCAGTCCCAGGGGATCTGATGCTCTCTTCTGGCCTCTGTGGACACTACACACACATGGTGCACAGACATACATGCAGGTAAACACTCATACATGTGAAATAAAAATAAGATCTTAAAAACTAAAAAACACTGAAGGTGCATCTGTATCAAGAACCCAAACTCAGCATTCGCTCTACAGCTAACTGAAACAAGGCAGTTTGCATATTTCCAGAAATGGAAAGTTTCAGTAGCTCTTTGATACGTAAAATATATTCAAATTTCTCTGGAATCCTTATTCATGTATGTATGTATGTATGTATATCTGTCAGTATTCCATTAAAAACATATCAGTGTGTCCCGTGAGGCATAGACCTTTTTCAGGATGGTGAGCTAGCTCCATTTGTTGTAAATATTTCCTTTACTAACTGAATTGTTTTGTGGCACTGGGATTGAACTCAAGGCCTTTTGCATGCTCAACAAGTGCTGGACCACTGAGCTACAGCCCCAGGCCAGCCTGCTGATCTCAACTGACACCTTTGTCATACTGCACTGACATCTGCAGCTGGGTGTGTCTCTGGCTTTCCATTCCGTCCCTCTGTTCCTGTACTCATGTGTTTAATGATCATTCTTTGTTCTGGTTTCATTTCAGTCACTGTGGCAGATACAACCTGACAAAACAAACCAGGTGAGAAAGAGTTTATTTCAGATGATGGTTCTCAAAGCCCATCACTGCAAGGAAGCACTTGCAGGAGCTTGAAGCAGTTATCCCCGCATCCTCAGCCAAGAACAGAGAAAAATGATGCCCACATGCTCACTTGCTTGTGCTCAGCTACATTTCTTTGCTTTTTAAAAGTTCTATTTTGAATTTTATCTGCATGTGTGTCTATGCACCACTTCTGTGCCTGGTACAAAAGGGCATCAGATCTCTTGGAACTAGAGTTACAAATGGTTGTTAGCAGCCATGTGAGTGCTAGGCATCAAGCCTGGGTCCTCTAGAACAGCCAGTGCTCTTAACCATTAAGCCCTCTCTCCAGTCCCAATGTCTCCACTCATACACAATTCAGGACACCCCTACCTAGGGAATGGTACCACCTGCTGCAGGCTGGGTTAAGACATGCTCACAGGCCAACCCAATGTAGACAGTCCCTCCCTGAGAATGTCTTCCCAGATGACTCTAGCTCATGCCAAGTTGGCAAAGCTAAGCATCTGCAATAAATGAGAATCATTGGCTGAATAGAGGCCACTCTATCATAATAGCCTTGAAGTATTTATTAGTTAACTGGCTCTCCTTAAGCATTTATTCTTTGAGATGCTGAACATTTAATGTTACTTTTTCTGTTTATTTTTATTGATTTTTTTAGACAGGGTCTCACTATGTATTCCTGGTTGACTTGAAGCTCACACTGTAGACCTGGCTGGCTCCCACCTCACAGAGATCCGCCTGCCTCTGCCTCCTGAGTGCTGTTTTTGATGTTTTCCCTTTGTTGTTGCTGTTGCTTGAGACAGTCTCATCTATAACCCAGGATGGCCTAGAATTCACTGTGTAACTCAGCCCAGCCTCAAACTCACAACAATTCTGCCTCAGCTTCCTGGGTGTTGGGATGACAGGTGCNAACTACTACGTCTGGAAAGATTTTGCTATTGCATTTACTTATTTATTTATATACCCCTTGATTCTTTTAAAGATGTGCTAAACACCAGTGTTTTTTAAAGCATAAAGGTCTTTTCAGTGTTGAAAATAAACAGAACTGTTTTAAACACCAGGCAAGTCACATACAGTGTCTGGTGCTCAGATTCAACCCAAGTTCACAGCATCCCCTGCTTTGGCTGGAACTTCTAAAATCTAAGAATGTATTGAGTCAAAATACCAGGCTTTTAGGCTGGCAACATGGCTCAGTGGGTAAAGTTGCCACCAAGCCTCACAACTCAAGATTGATCTCTGGGGCGTACATGGTGGAAGGAGAGATTCAGTACCCACAAGTTGTTCTCTGATTTGCACACATATGCAGTGGAGTGCACACACACACACACACACACCATATGCACACAAATAACTAAATCAAATCCAATGTAATTTAAAAGGTAATACCAGGCTTTCTTGTCTGGCTTGCCCTTCCCTCATCAGATGAAGGAGCTCACCTATAAACTAGAAAACTCCTTGCCATTTCTCCTTGCAACTCCAGGATGCAAACATGATACACATTTGGTTGCTTAATGACAGCAGAAATCATGCTGGCACTGTTCCAGATACAAAAGCATGAGGCTGAGGAGGAGGCTCTGTAGGGGGACCCTGCCTTGCCTCCCTATGGTTCTGGTGTCTCCTCACCATCTGTGGATTCCCTGATGGCTGCCTCACTTGGGCCTCTGCTACCATTTCCATGTGTTCTCTCTTCATATGAGATCACCAGATGCTGAACACTTAGTCCTGTAGGATCCCCTCCTCATAGCTACGTCAACAGAGACCCTATTTCCAAATGCGGTCATAGCCTGAGGGTCTGGTGTATGTGGACCTTGTGGGGACACTCCTCAACCAGCTACTTTAGTCCTGAATAAGTGCAACTTGTGTTCATATTTTCCTTTCTCTGTTCCTTGGTATTTGGTTATCAGGGTAGAGTTTCTTTTATAAAGTTAATTGGGATATTTTTATTTTCTTTATACTCTGGAACCAATTAAACCCTTGAGAATACTTACTCCTTTTATATGAAGGGTTTGCCCACCCACTCCGCTCTCTGAGTTTTTGTTTTATTTTGTTTTTTGAATCAGGGTCTCACATATAGTCCAAGCTGAACTTGAACTACTGCCTCCATTGCCAGGATTATAGTATGCCCCATCATACCAGCTGTGTTGTGTGTGTGCATGTGTGCAAGTTTGCGTGTGTGTGTGTTTGTGAGTGTGTGTGTGTGTACATGAAGGCCAGTGGTCCATTTCTAGNGTCTTCCTTAGTGTCTCCACTTTATTTTTTTAAGGCAAAGTCTCAGTGAGCCTGAAGCCCGCCAACTCAGCTGGACAGCCAGTGTGCTCCCAACGTCCTCCTGTCTCTACTCCCATCACTGGGGTTATGGACTTGTATGGTTTTGCCTGGCTTTTTACATGATGGGGGGCTTCATGCTTGCATAGCAGCACCTGACTGAATGAGCCTTACCACAGCCCCATGTTCTCTCTCTCTTTTTAAGATCAATTCTTCTGTAAGACATTTCTTCTGTCTCCTCGGACCTCCCCTTCTGATGCAGGCTTGACTGCTTTATTTTAGTCACTGTTTCCGTGAGGTAAATTTAAAGAAGTATGCTTTCAACTTAACCTCCCACATCTGTTTGGACCTTTTAAACTCTAGCGTTATTTATTCCTTTTCCACATGTAACCTTGCTAAAGGTTTGTCTCTTTTCTTGGACCCAGACATGGTCCACGGCAGCAGCTCAGGCCTGGACATCACATGGCCCCAGGTGGCAGCACAGGCCACCCACGTCAGCCTGCTCCTCACCACCATTGCCTTTTCAGTTCCTCCTCTCTCCACGGCACATGAGCCACTCCGCTACTCTTTCTGTCCCATTTCTCCACCATGTATTTGCTCATCATAATGGTGCCTGATGACACTGTAGGAGAGACGGCCCCTGAGGGGTCCTGGCTGTGCACGTAAATGCTAGGTTTCAGATAAAACCACTCCTTTTAGCTCTTGCCACCTTGAGCACAAAGCCAAGGCAGCTAGCTCTAGTGAAAGGCTGTGTGTGAGACTTACCATGGGGAGACATGACTGAAATGTCCACTCACCACAGATAGAGCACCGATAACAGACCAAAGTAATGAGTCTGCCAAAATGCAGCTTAGCAAGCCAGGGAGTTTATTGGAGTTGCTTATGGGAATGTTGGTGAGGAGCACAGACAATACAAAGGCAGCTGCATCACCAGCTGGGGTGACAAAGCTGTAGCTGCACTGTGAGGCTAGCCTTCATCTTTCCAGCAGCCATGGACAGACACTGGCCCTTCCACTGTATCTGGTTCTGAATGGTTTCATCTTATTTGAGGGAGCACAGGACTAATGTGTCACTGTTTGGGGATTTTCAGAACCAGCCTAAGAACCAGATGGCTGTTATAATGGCAGGCAGCCTTACTAATGGGCTGTTCCTTACATGACTGATTACACAAGAGTGCATTTGCAATCTTAACTTTCTCAGCCATCGCTCCTCACCCTCTGCATCTGATCCAGCTGATGCAAGAGTCTCACTGAAGAAGAAGGTTTACCAGTCAGGCTGCGGTGCACACACACAATTCCAGTGTATGGGAGGCAGAAGCAGGAGCATGAGGTTGTGAGTGGTCTACAGAGTGCAGTCCTGTCGAAAACAAAGGAGGAGGAAGAAGAAGAGAAACAGAAGAAGAAATAGAAAGAGGAGGGGGAGGGGCATAAAGAAGAAGAAGGGGAAGAGAAAGACAGATGAAAGAGGAGGAGGTGATGGGAGTTGGCTTAAGGTACTAAACTGTCAAGCCAGCTTGGAAAAGCTGTGCCCATGTCCATCCCTCAGATGGTTTTACAAAAGCTGTCCCTGTCAGCATAGGTTTGAGGATGGGGTGGGATGTGGAGTGACAGACACGCTCAGCCTGAGCAGCTGAAGTGCGGTGGGAGTTTGGGAGGCCATCTCTGGAGGCATGCTGGGACCTCAGCATGGAGACATAAGAAAGACCTCCTGACCCATGGTCTCTAAATGGAATCGATGCGACACAATGTGACTGTCCACTGGCCTTTTATTAAAGGAGGCAGCATAAAGGGAATTCAAACCTGGGGGTAGAAGAAAGGGGACTTGCCAATCCCCAGTCACTAGGTCTCTGTTTTATAGGGTGCAGGTTTTTACTTTACGTTTTTTCTTTTCACGTGTGTGTTATAGCATGTGTAGAGTGTGTGTATGTATGTATGGACACACATATGTTCATGTGGAGGCCTGAGGTTGATGTCCAGAATCTTCCTTGAATGTTCTCCACTTATTCACTGAGGTAGAGTCTCCCCATCACACCCGAGCTCACTAACGGGTTATCTCGTTAGTCAGCTTGCTCAAACACTGTCCCCACCTCTGGAGGCTGGAATTGGGGCTGGGTCATCACAGCCACCCAGCATTTACCTGGTCCTGATCATCCAGCTTCAGTTCTTCTTGCCTGTGTGAAAAGCACTTTAAGCTCCAGGCCATTTTCTAGCACTTGGAGCTTCACTTTTAAATCAATCATTGCAAAATTGTCCTCAATTTTATCTCATTCCAAAACTAATTAGTGCTAACACAGCATTTTGATAGGTGTCAAACATTGTGTTTACATTCTTTTTAAATGAATTTGTTGCAGTAGAATTCACATACCGTAACACTGATCCTTTACAAATATCTGATTCAGGCTGGATGTATTGGTGCACACCTTTAATCCCAGCACTTGGGAGGCAGAGGCAAGTGGATCTCTGTGAGTTCGAAACCAACCTGGTTTACATAGCAATTTTCAGGATAGCCTGGGCTCTGTAAAGAGACCCTGTCTCAAAAAACCTAATAAATAAATATCTGATTCAACAATTTTCAGAAAAGAAATTATACAGTTGGGCAGCCATTTCCATAATCCAGTTTTAGAATATGTCACCACCTCCCCAAACTCCCTGACATCTGTTTTCTCACTAGAGCTTGTCATATGGGTAGAAGAGTCAGGTATACATTTAGGCATAGTTTTCTATGTCTTTTTCTTCTACAAATACTGCTATAGTCAGGACAGGCCATGGGTGTTTTTTTTTTTATTTTTTAATGAACTAATTAATTTTCCCCAGCCCAATCACAGTTTTCTCCTCCCTTCCTTCTTTCCTCCTAGTACCTACTCCAACCCCCACATCCACTCCTCCTCCCTTCCCTTCAGAAAAGGGCAGGTCTCCCATGGATATTAGCCAGCCGTGGCATATCAAGTTGCAGTAAGACTAGGAACACCTTCCCTTTTAAGGCTGAACAAGGCAACCCAGTAGGAGGAAAGGTTATAGAGTCGGAGACATCCCCTACTCTCACTGTTAGGAGTCTCACAAGAAGACCAAGCTACACAATTGTCACATATATGCAGAGGGCCTAGGTCAGTCCTTTGCAGACTCTCTGGTTGTTGGTTCAGTCTCTGTGAGCTCCTATGAGCCCAGGTTAGTTGACTCTGTGGGTTTTCTTGTGGTGCCCTTGACCCTACTGGCTCCCACAATCCTTCCTCCCCCTCTTCCACAGGATTCCCTCAGCTCCACCTAATGTTTAGCCGTGGGTCTCTGCATCTCTTTCCATCAGTTTCTGGGTGAAGCCTCTCTGATAACAATTGGGCTAGGCACCAATCTATGAGTATAGCCGAATATCATTAGGAATAATTTCATTGGCTTTTTTCTTTTTTTTCTTTTTTTTTTCTTTTGCTAGTCATGTTTAGTTCTATCCTAGATCTCTGGGTTGTCCAGCCTCTGGGTCCTGGTCCACTGGGCAGTGTCAGGGATGGGGCTCCCTCTCATGGTATCAGTCTCAAGCTGGACCAGTCATTGGTTGGTCACTCCCACAATTTTTGTGCCACCTTTACATCAACACATCTTGTAGGCAGGGCAAATTGTGGGTCAAAGGTTATGTGGCTGGGCTGGTGTCCCAGTCCCTTCACTGGTTACAGGGGATGGACAGTTCAGGCTCTATATCTCCCTTTGCTAGGAGTTTTAGATAGGGTCATCCTCATAGATTTCTGGGAGTTTCCATTGCACTAGGTTTCTAGCTCTTCCCAGAGATGTTCCCAGCTCTTCCCAGAGATGTTCCCTGATTCCAGTTGTCTCTCCTAGTACTCTCTCCTTCCATACTTCCCCTACATGATCCCTCCTGTTCGAATGCCTACCCCACCCCCTCTAGACCCTTCCCCCCAACTCTATCCCCCTGTGATGTCTATTCTATCTCCCCTTCACAGTGAAATCCATGTGTTGCCCCCTTAAGCCCTCCTTGTTACTCAGCTTCTTTAGATCTGTGGATTGTAACATGGTTATTTTTTACTTGACTGCTAATATCCACTTATGAGTACATATCATGTTTGCCTTTCTGAGTCTGGGTTACCTCACTCAGGATGATCTTTTCTAGTTCCATCCATTTGCCTGCAAATTTCATGGTGTCATTGTTTTTAACAGCTGAGTAATGCTCCATTGTGTAAATGTACTTTTTTTTATGCATTCTTCAGTTGATGGATATCTAGGTTGTTTCTAGTTTCTGGCTATTACAAATAAAGCTGCTATGAACATAGTTGAGTAAGTGTCCTTGTGGTATGACAAAGTGTCTTTTGGGTAAATACCCAGGAGTGGTATAGCTGGGTCTTGAGGTGGATTGATCCCCAATTTTCTGAGAAATTACCATATTGATGTCCAAAGTGGCTGTACAAGTTTGCACTCCCACCAGCAATGGATGGGTGTTCCCCTTGCTCCAGATCCTCACTAGCATGAGCTGTCACTTGTGTTTTTGATCTTAGCCATTCTGACAGGTGTAAGATGGAATCTCAGAGTCTTTTTGATTTGCATTTCCCTGATGGCTAAGGATGTTGAACATTTCTTTTTCTTTCTTTTTTTTTTTTCTTGGTTTTTCGAGATGGAGTTTCTCTGTGCAACAGTCCTGCTTGTCCTGGAACTTGCTTTGTAGACCAGACTGGCCTCAAACTCACTGTGATCTGCCTGCCTCTGCCTACCTAGTCCTGGGATTAAAGGTGTGTACCACCACTGTCCAGCTATTGAACATTTCTTTAAGTGCTTCTTGGCAATTTGAGATTCCTCTGTTGAGAATTCTCTGTTTAGCTCTATATCCCCATTTTTTAATTGGATTATTTGACTTGTTGATGTCTAGTTTCTTGAGTTCTTTATGTATTTTGGAAATCAGTCTTCTGTCAGATGTGGGGTAAAGATCTTCCCGTTGTGAAGGCTGCTACTTTATTCTTCTGGCAGTGCCATTTGCCTTACAGAAGCTTCTCAGTTTCATGAGGTCCCATTTATTAATTGTTGATCTTTAGTGCCTGTGCTATCAGTGTTCTGTTCAGGAAGTAGTCGCCTGTGCCAATGTGTTCAAGGCTATTCTCCTTTCTCCTCTATCAGGTTCAATGTATCTAGTTTTATTGTGAGGTCTTTGACCCACTTGTATCTATTTGTATTCTTGTGCATGCTGACATCCAGTTAGACCAGCACCAATTGTTGAAGATGCTTTATTTTTTTTCATTGTATTCTTCTGGCTTCTTTATCAAAACTTGGGTATCCATAGGTATGTGGATTTATGTCTGGGTCTTTGATTTGGTTCCACCTGTTTGTTTTTATGCCAAGACCATGCAGTTTTTATTGCTATAGCTCTATAGTAGAGCTTGAAATCAAGGATGGTGATGCCTCCAGAAGTTCTTTTATGGTACAGGATTGTTTTAGCTATCCTGATTTTTTTGTTTTTCCATATGAAGTTGAGTATTATTCTTTCAAGGTCTGTAAAGAATTGTGTTAGAATTTTGTTGGGAATTGCATTCATTCTGTGGATTGCTTTTAGTATGATGGCTATTTTTACTATGTTAACTCTACCTATCCATGAGCATGGGAGATCTTTCCATCTTCTGATATCTTCTTCAATTTTTTTCTTCAAAGACTTGAAGTTCTGGTCCTACAGGTCTTTTGCTTGTTTGGTTAGAGTTACCCCAAGATATTTTATATTATTTATGGCTATTGTGAAGGGTGTTGTTTCCCTAATTTCTTTCTCAGCCCATTTATCATTTATATATAGGAGGGCTACTGATTTCCCTTTTTTGTTGTTTAGTTTGTATCCAGCCACTTTGCTGAAGGTGATTATCAACTGTAGGAGTTATCTGATAGAATTTTTGGGGTCCCTTATGTATATTATCATATAATCTGCAAATAAAGATACTTTGACTTCTTTTCCAATTTATATCCCCTTGATCTCCTTCAGTTGTCTTATTGCTCTAGTTAAAATTACAAGTACTAATTGAACAGATATGGAGATAGTAGAGAGCCTTGTCATGTTCCTGATTTTAATGGAATTGCTTTAAGTTTCTCTCATTTTAATTTGACGTTGGCTATTGTCTTGCTATATATTGCCTTTATTGTGTTTATGCATGTCCCTTACATAAATGATCTCTCCAAGACTTTTATCATGAAGGGGTATTTGTAGGAGAATGTTTTGTCTGGTCCCACCTGGCCACTTAGATCCAAGTAAACACACAAAGGCTTTTATTATTTATAAACTTATGGCCTAATGGCTCAGGCTTCTCATTAGCTAGCTCTTACATCTTAAATTAACCCATTTCTGCACATCTATACTTGCCACATGGCTTGTGGCCTTTCAGTACCTTTACATCTTGCTTCTTCTGGCGGTGGCCAGCAGCATCTCCTGACTCAGCCTTCCTCTTCCCAGAATTCTCCGTGTCTGCTTATCCCACCTATACTTCCTGCCTAGCTACTGGCCAATCAGCATTTTATTTATCAACCAATCAGAGCAACACATATTCATAGCATACAGAAAGACATCCCCATCATTTCCCCTTTTCTTTCTATTCAAAAGGAAGGTTTAACTTTAACATAGAAAAAATACATATAATAGAACAGTTATCAAGCAAGAATTACAGGTACAATATCTAGTCTACTTATATTTGGCAAATTCAAAGAAAATATTCTATTTATCCTATATTTGTGTGCCAGGGACTAGCCTCGGCAGTTTTCATAGGTCTTGAAAGATAAGGGATACTGGAAGGCGCTAAGAAAAAACTCTCAGACACAGAGATTTATGCAAGCTGACGAGTCTTGTCAGATCTAGAGAAGTGAGTCTTCTTTGCCTCCTTCTCCTTTCTCTTTTTTTCTTTTCTCTTCTCTCTTGTTGTGTTCTATTCTTGTTCTCTAATTCTGTTCTCTTCTGTTCTCTCTTTCTGTTCTACTCTATTTTATTCTCTTTTTCTTCTCTTCTCTTTTCTTCTACTTCTACTTCTATTCTCCTCTATACTACTACTACTACTACTACTCTGCTCTACTCTACTCTACTGTTCTCTACTCTACTCTACTGCTATTCTGGTCTCTACTATTCTACTCTACCATTTTACTATCTACTGTCTACTGTCTACTCCAGATCTTACTCAACCCCAGTCTTTTATTAATATTACAAGGAAATAGGGGATGAAATAATTCAACAGGTTATTGGGTTTTTCACCATAGTTTCAAAAGTTCTATTTGAAAATCAACAAAGTGTAGCCTGTGCTCCTTGATTGCATACTGAAGTTTCCAGGCAGGTAACCAAAGCAGAAAGCCAAAAGCTTTGATTGCACACAGAAATTTCCAGGCAAGTAACCAAAGGAAAAAGTCAAAGTGCAACACTTATTCTTTCACAGATTAATAATTATCTGAGGTTCTCACCCCAGAGGCCATCTACTTGCTGTTTCTCAGGAAGCACAGAAATACAAACAATGGATTAAGGTAACAGAAAGCTAGCTTTCCCTAGCAACATCCTTGCTGCAATTTCTTCAATGCTTCTTCTGCAAATTTAAGACAGAATCTATCTTTTGGAGTCTCAAGACACTGTATTTGCTCTGTTAAGTCCTGTATCTTTTCAGCTTTAGAAAAACATTCCCATGGGGCTACAGGTTAGTGTGTTTAAATGTCATCTCTGCAACTCTCATTACTTTTCTCTTTAAACTCTGCCCATCTACACACTGCATCCTACACACTATAATTCTACATTCTTCATTTTATACAATTATTCCATGCTTCAAAAGGTTGCTCATCAATTAGGTTCCTTCCCAAGACTTATTTAACAGCTCTAATGCCAGAAAGGGTCTCAATCTCTGTATAATTTCTTCATGTATTAGCTTTCTCAATGTCTAATTTCAAAGAAACCACCACAGGAGAAGGAACAAGCAACATAAAGGACAGATAGAGCAAGAAGATTACAAGAACAAGTAATAGATGAATGGATAAGAACATCACATGCGTGTGCCAAAAGTTTGCCCTCAGGATATAATGGGGGTATCTCCCAGGTCCTCATTCAGAAAACTCAGCAGGAAGTCCAGTGGGGCATGTCCGGAGGGATCTTTGTCCTCGATCTCGGGTTCCTCCTTCCTGGACTCCTGGGGCAACAAGTCAGGCGTGTTGTTTGCTGTCTCTAGCATTTGTGAGTCTAAGATTTCATATCTAACTTATCTTTTATCATAACCAAGGAAAAATTTTATCTAGTCTTCAACTACATCAAAGACCCCAGAAGGATATACTATTACCTAAGTAAACAGGAAGAGCATTGTAAGCAACTTCCAAAATCTAGAATGACAGAGACAGCTGGCTGGCTGGACAGTTACCCAAAGTTCTTCTGCAATTTTGGGGCATCCATTCTTTAGCCTATAGGCCTAGAGTCTCTCAGTCACTTCTCTGTGTCCTGTAGAATGTCTGGCAGTTTCTTCTGTGAAGCAGGAACCTGAAGGACTATCTCGCCTTGCAAAGTTTAGTGGTCACTTTCCTATGGGTCCTGCATGTCCAGTCTATAATTGTAAAATGAATTTCTAAACGGTCTTATTAATAAAAAAAACACAGAGCCAGAAATAAAGGTAAAAATCTGACAGAGATCAGAGGAATTAGGAATAGCCACTAGCTACCTCACCTCACCAACTCTGCTGCTTCCAAAGAGAGCAACTTCCTCTCTATGCAGGTTTTTATGCCTGTCTATCCTGCTAACTCATTTGCTCTCTGCAAGCTACATCACTTCCTGTCTGTCTGCACAGACCTCCAGAACTCTATGGTTGATGCTAGGATTAAAGGTGTGTGCCACCACTGCCTGGCTTGTTCCCTAGTGTGACCTTGAACTCACAGAGAACAGACAGATTAAGGGCATGTGCTAACATTGCATGACTTCTGTTTTTACTACTAGCGGCTGGCTGACCTTTTTCCTCTGATCCTCAGGTGAATTTTATTGAAGGACACAGATAAAATATCACTACAGATATTGGATTTTTTCAGCATCTGATGAGATGATCATGTGATTTTTTTTTTCTTTCAGTTTGTTTATCTGATGGATTACATTGACAATTTTTCATATGTTGAATAATCCCTGCATCTCTGGGATGAAGCCTACTTGGTCATAGTAGATGATCTTTTTGATGTGTTCTTGGATTCGATTTGCCAGTATTTTATTGAGTATTTTTGCATCCATGTTCATGAGTGAAATTAATCTGTAATTCTCTTTCTTTGTTGAGTCTTTGTGTGGTTTGGGTATGATGGTGACTGTGGCCTCATAGAAAGAATTTGGTCATGTTCCTTCTGTTTCTATTTTGTGGAATAATTGAAGGATATTGGTATTAGTTCTTATTTGAAAATCTGGTAGAATTCTGCACTAAAACCATCTGACCCTGGGCTTTTTTTGGTTGGGAGTCTTTTAATGACTGCTTCTATTTCCTTAGAGGTTATAGGTCTACTTAAATTGTGTATCAGATCTGATTTAACTTAGGTAAGTGGTATTTATCAAGAAATTTGTCTATTTCTTTTAGATTTCCCTATTTTGTGGGATACAGGTTTTTTAAGTATGACCTAATGATTCTTTGGATTTCCTCATTGTGGTTGTTATCCACCCCCTTTCCTTTCTGATTTTGATAATTTTGATATTCTCTGCTCTTTAGTTAGTTTGGATAAGGGTTTGTCTCTCTTGTTGATTTTCTTAAAGAACCAACTTTTTATTTCATTGATTTTTGTATTGTTTGCTTTGTTTCTATTTTATCAATTTCAACCCTCATTTGGTTATTTCCTGTATCTACTCCTTTTGGGTGTGTTTGCTTCTTTTTGTTCTAGAGCTTTCACATGTGCTATTAAGTAGCTAGTATGAGATCTTTTCAGTTTCTTTATGTAGCCACTTAGTGCTATGAATTTTCCTCTCAGCACTGCTTTCGTTATATCCCATAAGTTTGGGTATGCTATACATTCATTTTCATTGAGTTCTAGAAAGTCTTTAATTTCTTTCTTTATTTCTTCCTTGACCCAGTGGTAATTCAATAGAGAGTTGCTAAGTTTCCATGAGTTTGTAGGCTTTCTGTTGTTTCTGTTGTTGTTGAAATCAAGCTTTAATCCATGGTGGTCTGATAAGGTACATAGGGTTATTTCAATTTTCTTGTATCTGTTGGGACTTGCTTTGTGGCTGAGTATATGGTCAATTTTGGAGAATGTTCTGTGAGGTGCTAAGAAATTATATTCTTTTGCATTTGGGTGAAATGTTCTGTAGATATCTGTTAGGTGCATTTGAGTCATAATGTCTATTAGCTCCATTATTTCTCTGTTTAGTTTTTGTCTGGATTACCTGTCCATTGGTGAGAGAGGGGTATTGGAGTCTTTCACAATTAATTTGTGAGGTTCAATGTGTGATTTAGTCTTTAGTAATGCTTCTCTTACAAATGTACCTTTGTGTTTGAGGCATAGATGTTAAGAATTGCATTGTCCTCTTGGTGGATTTTTTTCCTTTGATGAGTTTGAAATGTCATTCTCATTTCTTTTGATTAATTTTAGTTGGAAGTCTATTTTGTTAGGTATTAAAATAGCTACACCAGTTTGCTTCTTAGGTCCATTTACTTGGAAAATCTTTTTCCAACCCTTTACTNTGANGTAATGTCTATCTTTGNTGTTGAGGTGTGTTTCTTGTATGCAGCAGAAGGATGGATCCTGTTTTTCATATCCATTATATTAGCCTGTGTCTTTTTGTTGGGGAATTGAGTCCATTGATATTAGGAGATATTAGTGACTGATGATTAATTCCTGTTATTTTGATGCTGCTGATGGTGATGGTATGTGTGTGTGCATGTGTGTGTGTGTATGTGTTTGTATCTGTGTATGTTTCCCTTCTTTGGGTTTTGTTAGTGTGAGATTATTTATTACCTGTGTTTTTGTGGGCTGGAGTTTTCCTTCTAGTACCTTCTGTAGTTCTGGATTTCTAGATAGATAGATATTATTTAAACTTGGCTTTATCATGGAATATCTTGTTTTCTCTATCTATGGTGACTGACAGTTTTGCTGAGTATAATAGTCTGGGCTGATATCCGTGGTCTCTTGGAGTTGGCAAGACATCTGTCCAGGCCCTTCTGGCTTTTAGAGTCTCCATTAAGAATTCTAATAAATATGCCTTTATATGTTACTTGACCTTTTTCCTTTGCAGCTTTTAATATTGTTCCTTTGCTCTGTGTGTTTAGTGTTTTGATTTTTATGTGGTATGGGTACTTTTTTTTTCTGGCCCAATCTATTTGGTGTTCTGTATGCTTCATGTACCTCTATGGGCATGTCCTTTTTTAGGTTAGAAAATATTTCTTCTATGATTCTGTTGAATATATTTTCTGGGCCTTTGAACTGGAATTCTTCTCCTTCTTCTATCCTTATTATTCTTAGGTTTGGTATTTTCATAGTGTCCCTGATTTCCTAGATGTTTTGTGTTAGGAATTTTTTAGATTTAATAGTTTCTTTGACTGATGCATCTATTTCCTCTATCGTATCTTCAATGCCTGAGATTCTCTCTTCCATCTCTTGTATTCTGTTGGTGATGCTTACATTTGTAGTTCCTGTTCACTTACCCAGATTTTCCATTTCCAGAATTCCCTCAATTTGTGTTTTCTTTATTGCTTCTATTTCTATTTTCAGGTCTTGAACAGTTTTTTCACCTGTTTGTTTTCTCTTGGCATTCTTTAAGGGATTTTTTCATTTCCTCTTTAAGGACCACTATCATCTTCATAAAGTTATTTTTAAGGTTATTTTCTTGTGCTTCAGCTGTGTTGGAATGTTCAGGTCTTGCTGTTGTAGGATTACTGGGCTTTGGTGATGACATATAGCCCTTTCTGTTGTTGACTTTGTTCTTACACTGGTGTTTAGGCATCTGGATTTGGGATGATTTTAGGTCTAGGTGTTGATTCCTGTGTTTGTCTTTGTTGCATGGGTGTTTTATTCTTTGATTTCTGTTTCCTCTTTGGTCTTCTGGCCTAAGTGGCCAGAGGTTCTGGTGACTAGCAATTCTTCAAGTCCAGTAGGGTGTCTCCACTGAAGTTGTTGTGGCCTGGAAGACCTCTGGGGTTTTGAGTGCCAACATTGCCTCTGTGATTCCAAGTATCTGTATACCTTCTGGGGTTCTGAGTACCTCCTTGGTCTCTGGGATTCCTAGCACAGCATGGCCTTTAGCACAGCAGATGTTTTCTGAAGAGTTTGTGGGCTGGGATATGGAGCTCAGAGAGGTGGTGCAGTTGGGGACTGTTGGGTCAGCTTTAGGGAGCGTTAGCTAGCTGTGGGCTGTGTCTTACCTGGGGTCCCTAGAATCAGCCTGTCCTCAAATAAAGCAGAAGTCTCCTGCCAAAGTTGTGGACAGGAATATGGAGCCCAGGAGAAGTGTTCAGTCTGTTGTTGTTGGGTAGGCTTTAGGGAGATGCCTTACCTGGGGTCCCTAGGACCAGCCTGGCCTCTCAGAAAGCAGCCAGAGCTGTGGGTAGGATAGGCCATGCTATACTGTGGTAACAAACAGCCCCCAAACTTCAAGGATTCAAACACAAAGTTTATTTCCCATTCTTATTGCACATCTAGTGACAGTGAGAACTGGGCAGGAATTCATTAAAGACTCAGGGAGGGACTATTTGTTGGGAGGGG
>LZPO01008099.1:48930-61609 GCA_001675575.1 Neotoma lepida | reverse complement strand
CATAGTTCATGGTCTCCACTAGTTTGGCTGGCCATCTTTGCACACTCTCCCATCATAATCTCGTAGTCCCTTGCTCATAGAGGGCCCCCTGTCTCCCATCGATTGGGCTCCTGGAGATCTGCCCAGTGCCCACATCTGTCTCCATCAGTCACTGGATGAGGGCTCCATGGTGGCAGTTAGGGTATTCATCCATGTGATCACTGGATCAGGCCAGTTCAGGCATCCTATCGATTATTTCCAGTGGTCTAAGGTGGGTTCATCCCTGTGGACTCTCTGGGACTTCTCTAGCACTCTGTTTCTCCCTATTCCCCTGATTTCCCCATTTATCATGATATCTCCTTCCTTGCTCTCACTCTCTGTCCCTGTTCCAGCTCAAACCTCCTACTCCTTTACACTCTCATCCTCCCTCCCTTGCCCGCCATTTCCTCCTCCTCACTCCTAGTCAGCCCATGTAGATCTCATCCATTTCTCTCTCGCTGGGCGATCCATGCATCCCTCTTAGGTTCCTCCCTGTAGCTGTAGGTTGCAGTCTGGCTATCCCTTGCTTCACATCTAGTATCCACCTATGAGTGAGTACATACCATGTTTGACCTTCTGGGTCTGGGTTACCTCACTCAGCATGATATTTTCTAATTCCATCCATTTGCCTGCAAATTTCATATGGTCGTTGTTTTTCTCTACTGAGTAGTACTCCATTGTGTATATGTACCACAGTTTCTTGATCCATTCTTCAGTTGAAGGGCATCTAGGTTGTTTCCAGGTTCTGGCTATTATGAATAATGCTGCTATGAACATAGTTGAGCATGTGTCCCTGTGGTATGATTGAGCATTCCTTGGGTATATGCCCAAGAGTGGTATAGCTGGGTCTTGAGGAAGATTGATTCCCAGTTTTCTAAGAAACCACCATACTGATTTCCAAAGTGGCTGTACAAGATTGCACTCCCACCAACAGTGGAGGAGTGTTCCCCTTGTTCCACATCTTCTCCAACGTAAGTTGGCCTCAGTGTTTTTGATCTTAGCCATTACGATAGGTGTAATATGGTATCTCAAAGTTGTTTTGATTTGCATTTCCCTGATGACTAAGGATGTTGAGCAATACCTCAAGTGTCTCTTGGCCATCTGAGATTCTTCTGTTGAGAATTCTCTGTTTAGCTCTGTGGCCCATTTTCTAANNGGATTGTTAGATATTTTGATGTCTAGTTTTTTGAGTTCTTTATATATTTTGGAGATCAGCCCTTGCAAAGAGTCATTGGTCTGGTTCAAGGTTTTTGGTTTCTGAAGCACCATAAATACTGGACTATCACTGAGACTCATCTCAAATATCCTGTTGTTGCTCAGAGTCAGTGTGTTCTTGCACCTGGGCAGGGCTTCTGGGGCAGGATCCACGAGAGTTCCAGCCATTGCATACCTCTCTGCCCTGGGTGCTGATAGTCCTGCTGGCTAACCATCCTGCTTGTAGCCTTGGGCCTGTGTTCTCCTCCCAGTGGGGTACGCATCATGGGCTGCTACTCTTGGCCACCTTGTCTCTAGTTTCACCACTCCTTGCTGAGGCTCTGTTACACCATCCTTCCTTCCAATTTCATGAGAACACTTTTTAAAAGCATCTTCCCACAAGACCTGCCTTTTTTTTAAGTTGTTTCAGAGATACTGTGGGCTTAGCCACTGTGTCTCCCCTGCGGAGCCTCAGTGGGTCTCTCAGGCTCCTCAGAGCTGCTCCAAGGTCCTGCAGGTACCAGTGGCCACTGCCATCTTGAATCCTTCCTAAAAAATGTTTTTGAGAGGGGATCTCTTACTGGGCTGGAACTTGCTAAGTAGAACAGTCTGACTAGCCAATGAGCTCCAGGGATCTGCCTGTCTCAGCCTCCACAATGCTGGGATTACAAGTATGTACTACTACTCCTGTCTTTGGGGGTGTTAATATTTAAGACAGGCTTTCACTTTGTAGCCCAGGCTGTCCTTGAACCCAGGATCTTACTGCCTCAGCTAAATTTATAGGCATGTGCCACCATGCCCGACTTACTATCATCTTTGTACGGATTAAGAAACTGAATTTCAGGCCTAAAGGTGGTGGCACATGTTTTTGATCCCAGCACTTGAAAGGCAGAGGCAGACAGATCTGTGAGTTTGAGGCCAGCCTGGTCTACAGAATGAGTTCCAGGACAGCCAGGGCTACACAGACAAACCCTGTCTAGAAACTCACTCCCCAAGAAGATGGAGGAGGAGGGGAAGAAGGAGGAGGGAGGGAGAAGAGAGGAGGAGGAGGAAGTGGAGGAAGAGAAGAAGGAAGAAGAAGAGGAAGAAGCAGAAGAGGAAGAGGAAGAAACAACCTGGCAACATTTACTAAGATGCTGAGCCCAGGCCTTCCAATTCAGTTCTTATTAGCATAAAGTTTCCATCAAGACAAACATCGTTCTGAGACATCTTCACTGGGGGAGGAGATAGAAATGGCGCAGGCTTTCCTTGTACCTTAGGACAGTCTCACATCTAGAGAAGTCTATGTCTTGGCTTCTAAGACCCAGTCAGACAGGCTTCACAACCTTGTATAAAGGACTCCTCCAAGCCTTAGTGTCCTCCTTTGTAAAGGACAATCATAGGAGGGCCTATCAGAAGGGATGTTGTGACTGAATCAGAAAATACCTTAAAGCATTTGGCCCTTGGCAAGTAGTCGGTGCTTGTGTTAATAATGTGAATAGTATTGTAGTCACCAGGTAGCTAGAAATGAGCAAGTCTTCAGGTTTGGTGATTAGGGATTGGTCCTTGAACGCTATTCTTTGTTTCCCAGGTAGCCTAGGCTGGCATTGAACCTACAATCCTCCTACTTCACCCTCCCGAGTCCTGAGACTACAGGCTTGTGCCACCATGCCAAACTTTGAGTCAACTCTTACTTGAAGTCATTCTCGGATAACAGTCTTTACCTCAGAAGGTCTGCTTCGGTCAGTGTCAGGCCAGAACTGTTTGTGATACATTGAGAAAAAGGAAGAAAATTCAAGACGGCTTCTTGTAAACAGGATCTGGGCTCTTCTGGCCAGAAGAATGATTCACAGTCATTTCCTTAGGGATCGATTCAGAGTTGCACTGTTAAGAATCCAACTCTGCCCCTTTTACCTCTCTCAGCCCTGAGCAGGTCACTTTACCTGTCTGTACTTCTGTCCAGGAGAACATAAGGGTAAAATCATCAAAGCAACTGNTTTTGTCCTTGTTTCTTTATGTTTCCAGCGGGATAAGGCACCATCCTAGCCCTGCATAAAAACTTCAGGCCAGCACCAGAACATTCCTTTTCACTCATGTAGTGTGTGTGCATGTGTGTTCATGCAGATATGTATCCTGTGCACACATAAGGAGGTTAGACAAGGCTGTCATATGTCCTGCTTTACCATTCCACGGCATATTCCCTTTCACCAAGGTCTCTTACTGTCTTAGGGTTTCTATTGCTTTGAAAAGATACTATGACCATGGCAACTCTTACCAAGGGAAACATTTTTGTTTGGTTGTTTATTTTTGTTTTTTTCAAGACAAGGTTTCTCCATGTAGCCCTAGCTGTCCTGGAACTCACCCTGTAGACCAGACTGGCCTCAAACTCATAGAGATCTGCCTGCCTTTGCCTCCTGAGTGCTAGGATTAAAGGCATGGGCCGACACTGTCTGGCCAAAAGGAAAACATTTAATTGGGGCTGCTTATAGTTCAGAGGTTTAGTCCATTATCATCATGGCAGGAAGCATGGCAACATGCAGGTAGACATGGTGCTGGAGAAGGAGCTGAGAGTTCTACATCTGGATCCACAGAGAGCAGGAAGAGACAATGAGCCACTAAGCCTGGCTAGAGCTTCTAAAACCTCAAAGCCCACCCCAAGGCACACTTCCCCTAGCCTAGCCACATCTCCTAATAGTGCAACTCCCTGTGAGCCTATGGGGGCCATTTCATTCCACCCACCACACTCACTGAGCCTGTAGCTCACTATTGGCCAGGATGGCTGGCCAGAAATCCCCAGGGATCCTTCTGCCACTGCCACCACACATCACTGGAGTTATTTACCTGTGCACAGCCATGTTCCACTCTTTTTGTTTTTTTTAAGTGTAAGTCCCATTTTATTTTTTCCTATTTTTCCACAGTGTTTTTTCCTTCTGTCGTTTGGAAGCCACCTCTTTACATGGGCTTTGGTAGAGGTCATGGTGCAGCACCAGCAGGTCTAAATCGTGGTGGGGGTGTCCAGTCCTTCCGGGCTTCACGGGATCGATTCCTGACTACCTTGCTATGAATAGCGCAGCTCACACAGTAATGCAGCTTGACATAGAGTTTGGGAAGCACATAAGCCTCGAAGACACTTGCTTCGGATATATCCCTGACAGCAACGTTGTTTCTTCTTTTTTTGGTCATCTTGGAGCCAAGACCCGAAAGAGGTATGTTCCACTCTTTATATGAATGCTGGAGATCTGAACTCAGGTCCTCATGCTTGCACAGTAAGTGTTTTTATTTAGTGAGTGAGCCATCCCCAGCCTCCTTTTCATTCTTAGTTAAACAAACAAATAAATCTTTTGCTGCTTATGGTAGCACATACTTGAAATCTTAGCCCTAGAAGACTGAGACGAAAGGATTGTGAATTTGATGCTGGTCTTGATTACATAGCAAGTTTGAAATCAATCTTACCATCTTAGCTACTTTTATTTTGCTGTGAAGAGACACCATCGTCAAAGCAACTTATAGGAACAAGAATTTACTGGGGCTTACATTTTCAGGGGGTGAGTTCCTGACCATCATGTTGGTGAGCATGACAGCAGGCAGGCAGCCATGCCCTGAAGCAATAGCTGAGAGCTTACACCTTATTTACAAACAGCAGGCAGAGAGAGCTAACTAGGAATAGGGTAGGTAGGCATTTTCGAATCCTCAAAACCCACCCCCAGTGACACACATTCTCCAACAAGGCCACACCTACTAATCTTCCCAAACAGGGGACCAACTGGGGATCAAGTATTCACAACTATGAGCCTACAGGAGCCGTGCTCATTCAGATTAGCACATTCTAACCCCTGACCTCCATAGGCTCATGGCCATATCACTCATCTACATAGTGAGATCAGACCTTGTNCCTTGAGTCTCAAGTCACAGATTTAGTCCCATTTTAAAAGTCAATATCCTAGCTAATATGTTAGTAAATATGCCAAACTTTATCTGAAGGGATCCTCTTCCTCTTCCATTTGTGGTGCATTAAAGCATGCTGCTAGCCTTCTGAGAAGAAGGAAGTGAATACCATCTTCCCCCACATACATACTCAAGAGGATGGAATGGGGGAAAGGAAGCATAAGCCAGGGTTAGCAGGAAGGGCTTATCTGACTGGCTGAGCCAAAAGACAGCACTGTCTCCCTGGAGATGTGTTCAAATACTCTGTGAGGTAAAATGGCCTCTTACAGAGACTCCACAATCGAAGCTGGTGAGGCTCAGGGCAGCTTCAGGATCCTCCTCATACCCAACATTCCAGAGACCCCTCAGCCTGTGTCTGCTGAGGGCTCAGGGCTCTTCCAAACCACCCCTGTGAGCTAAGTCAATGCCTTGCTCAAGACGGCCAGTAAGAAGCACTTATCCTCTGTCAGAAGAGGCTTGGGTATGCTGACCCTGTCTGATCCTGTGTCACTCAGTTCCTTTTACATAACAATGCCTGAAATAATCAACTGCCTAAGAGGAAAGACTCACCCTTGGCTCACATTTTTTAAAAATTCCATTCATGAGCCTATTGCTTTGAGACCCATGATAAGAGAAAACATGGAAGGAGCTCATGTTGGAAGAATCCTATTAACCTCAGAGACTTGAATGAAAGAAAGAAGCAGAAAATGGTGGGTCTCATAATCCCCTTTGAGGATAGATACTCAATGATCTACTATTCTATGAGTAATAGTGGTTGTCAACTTGACAGGATTTTGAATCACTTAGGAGATAAAACCTCTGGACACGCAAGTGAGGGAGTTTCTAGATTGGGTTAACTGAGGTGGGAAGACTCATCCTAAATGTGGGTGGCACCATTCCATGTGCTGTGGGTGGCACCATTCCATGGGCTATAGGTGATACCATTCCATGGGCTGGGGTCTTGAACTCAATAACAAGGGGACAGCAAGACAAGCACCAGCTGTCATTGCTCTCTTCTTCCTGGCTGTGGATGTGCAGTGCAACCAGCTGCTTCATACTCCTGCTACCATGATGTCCAAGCTATGGTGGACTGTACCCTCAAACTGTGAGCAATATACTCCTCTCTTACAAAAGTTGCTTTTGTCAAGTGTTGAGTTAATGCAATGGGGAAAGTCACTAATAGAACTGTGCAGGTTTCTATTCTGTTTCAGTGATTTAAGGAAAAGCAAAAACAAACAAAAAAACATACTGACAAAAGAACTTATGTGAGAAAGGGCTTATGTGGCCCAATTCTAGGTCACAGTTCATCATTGCCAAGAAGTCAAGACAGGAATTTGAAGCACCTGGTCACATTATGTCCACAGTCAAGAGCAAAGTAAGAAATGAGTGCTGCAGGTCTGTACTAAGCTTATCCAGAACCCAAACCCAGGGAATGGTGCCACCCACAGTGAGCTGGGTCTTTGTACATTCATTAACACAATCAAAACAACCCCCACAGACATGCCACAGGCCAACCTGATCTAGACAGGCCCTCATTGACACTCTCTCCCAGGTGTTTCTAGATTGTGTCAAGTTGATAATTAAAACTGCCACAAAATCTAAGACCTATCAATAGGTTCTACCTTTCAAAGGTTCCATTACCTCCCAATAGCAACATAATGAGGGCCAAACATTAAGCATATGAACATTTGTTAAACATTCCAGACACAAATCACAGCAGTTTCCTTACAACTATCTCTCATCCTCTGAATACTCAAAGGTAAATTCCACATATCCCTGCACCTCCAGGGAATTCAGATCAAACTCTCTGTAGCCTCTTGAAGAAGTTGCTGTCCTCAGACAGTAGGGGCTGGAAGAAATAAAAACACCCTAACTGTTGATAAGAAACAAAGGACAGCTTAGTATTTGAAAAAAAAAAAGACAACCTGTCAGGATTCTCTAATATTGATTGATTCTTTTATATCCTGTTTGTGGACTAGGGATCTACAAGGCCAGAATTCAAGTGATAAGACAATTCTCAGGTACTGGCTGTGAAAACCGACACCCTATGTCTTAGCTGCTTTTCTATTGCTGTGGTAGAATACCTCAACAAAAACAACTCAAGGAAGAAAGAGTTTATGTTATTTCATAATTCAAGAGTGCAGTCCATCATGGCAATCAAGACGGGCAGCAGGAGCTTGAAGCAGCTTGTCTCATTGCATCCACAACCAGGAAACAGGAGAGAAATACATGCTGCCACTCAGCTCCCTTTCTACAGTTCAGGTTACAGCCAGGGAATGGTGCCGCCCACAGTGAGTGGTTCTTCCCACCACAGTGCAATCAAGATAGTATCCCACAGGTATTTTCAAAGGCCTAGGTTCTGTCAAACTGACAGTTAACTCACCATCACAACCGGAAAGTCCCTTTGCAATTTTTATGGCTTTTAAATCTCCTAATTTACTCTCTCTGATGTGTAAAGCAGGGATATTGTTTATGTTTATTCAGTGGGGTTTTTAAGGTGATGAAGTCATACAACTGATGAACACACAACACTAAGCAGAGCAGCTGACACAGCAAAACCTCAGATACATGTTGACATTAGTCACCCAAGTCCTCCATATCCAACAGAGGATGTGACACATAGGAAGCATTGGATAAATGCTTACAAATGATTGTGGATAATGCATCTCAGGGCAGAATAAAGTGTGCGTTGTGTACAAGTCCTGTATCATGTCAACCAAAAGAAGCCATAATTTTGACAGGTGTCTAGGTCAAAAGGTGGTGGCTGAGGTTTGTGTGTGACGTATCGGCCAAAGACTCATGTTTGGACACTTGGTCCCCAGCTGGTAGCAATGTTTGGGAAGGTTATAGAACCTTTTAGGAAATGAGCCTTGCTGGAGGAAGTGGGTCACGTGGACAGGACTTAAGGAGTTATAGCCCATCTGCACTTCCTGCTGGCTCTCTGCTCTCTGGCTGCTGATACAACGTGATGGCCTGGTTTCCTGCCTCATGCCTTTGCTACCATATGGAACTGTATCTTCTTGAACTATAAGCCACAATAAGTCCCTCTTCCCTTAAGCTGCTTTTTGTTAGACGTTTTGTTAGAGTAACAAGAAAAGTAACCAATGCTATTGTTTCTGTGTAGGTAGATGGTGGGCATGTGGTTCTGGAAGAGCCTAGCTGTTCTGGGAAGGAATGAGATCAAGCCTCCGGACAGGCAGGGAAGGGTTGTATGTTGGACCATGCCATCTTTAATGACAGACCAAGGCCACTTAGGTAGCTAATATTCTACTGTGGGTTAGTGAAGCCATCACCTTGAGCAGCCCTAAACGATAAAGGAAAGTGCAGCATTAAAGCAGAGCAGCCACCAGGATCATGCACCTGCACATGAGGCCACCAGGATCAGTTGCCTTCCTCACCACCTCGATTTCATTCTCAGTCAGGCAGGTTCAAACCTGGGGTAGCAGGGTAAATGAGATATTTCCTTCCAGTTCAGACCCAGAGGTACACTCAGTCTTCCCAGATAACACCCCAAAATCCATCATGATCATTGGGCCTTATGTTGTACAGGATTATCCTCCAAGCCAAACTGCCACCATCTTTGTGAGTTAAACTCTGCCCTCTTGCAAAAGATCTTCACAGTTGGGTTTGTTGAATATTGATGTTCTCTCTGAAGGAGGGGTAGAGAGGGTCATAGGACTGTCACTCAAGTATCCAGCCACTCCTTCCAACCAGTTGTGTAGGTGGACATTTCTGTCCCACTAGCCTGCTCCCAAATAACACAGAGACTTATCAATTATAAATGATGGGCCAATAGCTTAGGCTTGTTACTAACTAGCTCTTTAAACTTAAATTAACCCATATCTACACCCTACCATGTGGCAGTACCTTTTTTCAGTACAGCATATTTATCTCCTGCTTCCTCTGTATCTGGCTGGTGACTCCACCTTCTTTCTTCCCAGAGTCCTCCCAGTCTGGCTCTCCTGCCTAATCTCTTCCCACCTACCTATTGGCCAGCCAGCTCTTTATTAACAATGAGAGAACACATCTTCACAGTGTGCAAAAGGATTATTCCACAGCACAGTTCTATGCAGTTCTGCCCTAATTGTAGGAGCTCTCATGTAGCTATTAGACTATAGAGCCTGGGAAGGACTAGGGCTCCATCTGTGGCTGCTAGGGAGGCATCATCCATGCTGGGTGTAGATGCTCCAGTGTGGCTGCTCTAAGCACACCCACACTCCTGTCCCATAATCTCTTCCCTGGTGCTCTGTAGGGATAGCTAATAAACTCATCAGTTCCTCAGAGTGAACTCTAGTGGAATTGTGCCTCGGTTTGTCATTGAAACCTTTGAAGGAGGGTAGATGTTTTTTATATCTCCCCACAGAAAGAATTTTAGCAACTTTAGAATTTAGTAATTTTAGGCCCTAGCTCATAGGGGTTAGGGGGAAAAATCAAAATTGATTTTTATACAGCTCTTAAAAGTGTATGACATTCCTTGTCCGTAGGCTGAGTCAGAGATAGCTCTTGTTATTTAAACACTTGGTGTTGTCACCCCATGACCTAATGACTACCCAGTCAGGCCAAGTGACTCCAGCCCCTACTTGGGTCATTACTGCCTCTCAATCAAACAGGCCTCAGTGTGGTTAGATCCAAAGTCAGATGAGAACGAGGAGATGGGGTCCGTATTGTTTCTTTTCATAAATACCAGTCTTGAGAGGGTCTTTTCACTTTGTAGCTCAGGGTCTGCCATGGGAATCCAAGCCTTCTCTGGGCTTGGCAGTATGAAGGAAGCCGGGAGGAAATACTCCCATTAGAAGCATGCACTCTCATCTAGGCCAGAACACTCTGTCAAATAGTCCGAACCATGATCCACTCCCAGAGGGAATTGCCGAAGCTGCCCTGCTGGGGTGTTGATGGAAAAGTGACAACTCTCCTCTCTGATGCCTTCTCACTGCCAGTATGAATGTGGAGGGAAGGGAGAGTGCAGACAACAGCGCCAGGTTAAATCCCAGTGTTTAGCTCACCAGTTGTTTTTCCCCTTCTGAACCACACTTGAAAAGAAAACTGCAATCCTTACCCACTTAGTATCAGTCAGGGAGCCTGAGAACGTCCTTTAGTGAGTCTGTCCATGAAAAGGACCTTTTGGTGACACCAGTGGACCCCACTCTATTTATAGGCGCCGTTTGTTTAATTTGAGTCCAGTCTCTAAGAATAAGTAATGAGCTCATCCTGGGAACCAGCCAGAGCCTAGGACTTTGTAAACCCCTCCCCCTTTCCTCTGGTTTGGGAAGGGATTCTATAGGTCAGAGGTCAGCGCCTTCTTTTGGCTGGAGAGGCTTGAGACTCAGACATGTTTGCACACCCAGATTTGTGGTTAGTGCTCAGCATGTTTCAGGACTGGGGCTATGTAGTTTCCAACTGGTGCTTAAAGTGTGGGTGTGATCTCCTCGTCACCCACAAGGGTTGACAGAAAACCAAGGGTCTTGGGAAATTTAAGATGGAGCGAAACTCCCCCAGGACACCTAGGAAGGAGGATGTGACTATGGGGAAGAAAACTCCAAATCTCAGCATCCTCCCAAGCCAAGACTGCGACCGGGTTATCTCATAAGGTGATAGACATAGGAGCCATGGCCCACTTAAACTTCAGGTATCTGACCCAGAACTTGCTGCACCAAAGTTCAAAGACNCATTGTCCCTTGAAAACTAGTTCAGCATGTGCTGGAAGCTCCCGCCATCTCCTGGCATGTGGTTTAGTGACCCTAGAACCAGATCTGCTCAGTCTGAATGGAACCTTTAGACTTGATTGGGTTCATTCACACACTGCGGCTTCCTGTCATTCTCCCTCTCCATGAACTTAACCACCTTCTCTCTGGGAAGGAACATTTGTTTATCCCCTATCTGCTGGCCCTCCCCTCTATGCCAGAGGTGATGATGTGTCAGGCTCTGATTATAAAGTGAAAAAATGTCAGCCTCCTTTATCTCTTGCAGATGAGTTAGGCTGGCTGCCTCTGGGCTCCATTCACATCATTCTTCTATTCAAAAACTGTTCATGATGGAGGCAGGAGAGATGGCTGATTGGTTAAGTGCTCGCCACACAAGCATGAGGACCTGAGTTCAGGTCCCCAGTTCCCATGTAAAATGCTGAGTGTGGTGGCATGTGTCTGCTATCTCAGTGCTAGGGAGGTAGAAACAGGAGGATAACAAGTGGAAACAGGATAGCCTGCCTCTAGCCTCGGTAAGCACCCACATATTCATGTGCACCCACAACTACCCATGCATACACAAAGTACTTGTTATGAGGTATAGTCTGCTAGGTACAAGACTGGGTGTGGTGGTTTGAATAGGCATGACCCCCAGAGGCTCATATATTTAAATGCTTGGTCATCAGGGAAAGGCACTACTTGAGAAGGATTAGGAGATGTGACCTTGTGGGTATAGGTGTGGCCTTGTTGGAGGAAGTGTGTTACTGGGGGGTGGGTTTTGAGGTTTCAAAAGCCCAAGTTAGGTCCAATGACTCTTTCTTCCTATTGTATCTGGTATGCAAACCTATTGCATCTGGAATGTTTACTCTTACCCAGTTGCCTCAATGATAGCCACAGGCTAGTACATCTCTGGGTGAGTTTGTGGCCACAGAGACAACAGGGCCTCCACCTGGGTGTCTAGTACATTGAGATTCTGACCATCACTTAATGTTGTCTTTCTGGACATTTTCTCATTCTGACTTAGTGTGACTGTCACTTTTGGACTTCTTTAAAGTCTGAAAATATTAACTTTAAACATTTATATGTATATCTGTGCATCACGATTGTGTGGGTACCCTCAGAGGTCAGAAGAGGGTGTTACATCCCCTAGAACTGGGGCTACAGTTGGATGTGACTTGTGAGTTGCTCGAAAGGTGCTGTGAACTGAACTCTAGTCCTCTGGAAGAGCAAGCCATAAACATTCAACAACCGAGCCATCTTTCTAGCTTCTGGACCCATCATTTTAGTAAGCACTAATTTAAAAATGTAAGAAACAGCAGAAATTATCCTACCCTGAACACTCTCATAAGGCCATTCAGATGAGATAAACACTGGATACTTACAACGTGCCAGACACAGAATCAGCATTCAGAAGCTAAGTGTTGCCTAGAGCAAGTTTAATCTTGCTTCCTGAAGTTGATGATCCAAACGAGATACTCAACCCATCATAGAACATGATGATACCAATAGATGCCAGTCTTGCTCGAGACCACTTAGAAGTTGTTGCTTTTGACAGAGTCTTCACTCTGAAGTGGAGTCAGCAGTGCAGAGATTTGAGGGAAGCAGCAGCAGATGGAACAATCTGAGGCATGAAGGGCAGGGGTGATTGCCTTGTTTGAAGAATATGGAGACATGTGACAACTGTTTGAGGGGCCATGTGCCTGGCAGGCCAGGGGTGTGGCTTCATCTCCAATAAGAATGTGACATTTTAATCTCTCTCTCCACGATAGATTTGGTAGACTTGATGAAATTTTGAGAAAACAGATTTGGAAACCTCATTTTTTTTTAATGTGTATGTGGTATCTCTGTGTATTCATGTGCAAGCACATGCACGTGTGTGTGTG
>LZPO01008099.1:24386-48445 GCA_001675575.1 Neotoma lepida | reverse complement strand
AGAGTTCAACACTGGGTATCCTTCTTAATCTCTCTCCCTCTTAAGAGTTTGATTCAAGGTCTTCTCTCGCTGAACACAGTGTTCATTAACTGGTTGATCAGGGAGCCCCAGGATCCTCTCTGCCCCTTCATGTCCCCTGCTCCACCCCCACCCCACCCCCCCTGCCAGCCCTAAGATTACAGATGTGCAGTGACATGCCTGACTTTTTAAACGTGACTCTGGGGATCCAAACTCAGGTCCTCAAGTGCTTGCATGGCAGGCACTTACCAAGTTCACCACCTCTCCAGCCACAGACCTGGGAGGCTTGGAGCAGAGATTCCCAGGTGAACTTACATCCAGAAAGATAAGAAATGAACACTAGTACATTTCTGAATAAGGATAATCACTCTTAACCTCTGAGGCCTCCTGGGGAGGAAAGGATGAAACTTAAACATGAATCAACCACAAGACAGGCTCATGCCTGCAGCCTGGCATCCATCTCCACGTTCAGGATGGGCTAATGTGACTCAGAAGCATCTCCCACTTGCTGCTTTCACATCTGAATGATTAACTGAGGAATGAGCACAGAACCCACTCAGAGGCCAAGGCAACCCAAGAGGCTCTGCTTCCTCTCTTTTCTTTGGGAACAAAGATGTGACACTCAGAACCTTCACAGCTATTTGTGACCACAGGGGAAGGTTCTAGAATTGTGTGGAGCCTTGGGGGAGCACAGAGTGGCTTGTGAACATAAGCCAACCACACAGAAGGCAAAACTAAGTGGTAAAGAACACAGCATGCAGCCTCACCTGAAGCCTGACCTACTACAAGGTATTTTAGTGGGCTCAGCCACTTAAAGCGTTCTTTATTATATAAGCTGGTTTCACTTGGGCTTGTATGCTTTGTAACATAGAACTCACAAACCTTGTGGTAGGTTGCCAAGAGCCTCTGCTCTGCACTCCCTGTTCCTATGAGGAAGCGAGCCTGTTTTGAAACCCAAATAAAATGTCCTGCCTCCCCCTTTTCTCTTCCAATGTTTCCATGCCTCCGATCACCACAGCACTGGGACTCTCACAGAAAGGCAGAGGAAGCAGAGGAGGAGAGGCGGCCTGTCTCCAGGCTGGGTTGCCACACTGGGGGGAACATGAGGCAGCTCCAAGCCTGACATTTCAGGATCCAGATAACAGGGTAAAAATAAACTCTCAAGCGCCTGTAGCTGCACTTGCTTCTCTGCTTCACAATTCTTATCTCTCTCCCTTTGGGGACAGAAAGGTTCCTTTCAGGTCACCATTCAGTCTGCTTCTTCCCAGCCCTGAGTGGGGAGGAAGTAGAGGGGGTGGTTTATATCTGCCCACACATGCCTGTTCACCTCTGGGAGCCAAGCAACCCCTGCCTCTTCCCATAGTCCCTTCTTTTTACGTTGTAAATCAGCTTTCCTTTTTGATTCTGCCATAGCCCAGGGGATGAAGAAAGCTGGGGTCTCCATTTTGCTGGAGGGCAGACAAAAAGACACTTCTCACGTCATACTGCTAATGAGCAGGGTGCCCTGCTCTCACCCCGGGGTCTCTTCTGCAGCCCTACATTTGAAACTGTCAGAAAGAGCCTGGCTCTTTCATGGATGTTGACAGTCGTATAGGCTGAGTACTGTACTGTTGCTGAAGGTGACAGTCCTATCACACAGTATGTGAGCATCTCTGTGTGACATCTGACAGCCATACCTTCTCAAACATACCTTGTCAGAGTTTTGCATTTGCCAGTGAGCAGTCTACCTACTCACCACAAAAGCTTTGCCTGGATAATGGTGCACATCTCAATGATCCCACCACTGGGGAGGCTGAAGTATAAGGACCATGAGTTTGAGGCCAGCCTGAACCACATTGTGAGTCCTGTCTAAAAAACAAAAAACAAAAAAACAAAAAAACAAAAAAAAAAGAAAAAAAAGAAAAGGGAAAGAAGAAAAGACAGATGTGATGACTGACCGATTGTTGGGGCTAGTTAGTTAGTGTCAGTGGCCCAGAAGTGTCCTGGAGCCACCAGGGCTCACAGAGGACCCCGGGGCCTCAATTTCCTAACCTATAAAACGCTGATGAAGACGAGCCTCGGTGACAAGATCGTCACAGATTAAAGTGCAGCCTGCACCTGATGGATGAGGCACTATCATTTGGAGCTTCTTGTGACTGTGGTGGATTTTCAGGTGTTAATATCTATGTGCAGGCATTGCCACTTCCCTGTGTCAGTAGAGCAGGCCCCTAGAGCTAGTTCTGGATTCTGGTTTGTTTTGGCATTTTGAGACAAAGTCTTTTTGACTCAAATAATACCTCGTTTGGATACATAGCTGAGGGTGCCCTTGAACTCCTTGGTCCTCCTTTCTCCATCCTCTGAGTCATAGGGTCATGAGCACCACTATGCCTAGGGTTCTTTCTGTCACCAGGGCCAAGGATTTTCACTGAGCCATTTCATCAGTTAAGCCTCTTTTAGTTCCAAGTGACTGGAATACCAAACCTAACAGGATTACATGAAAAGAGAATTCATTGGCTTCCCAGTAGCTCTAAAAGCAGTGAGTTTAGCTTCAGGCACAGCTGGATCCAGGGATGGAAATGATACCATCAGGATTGAGTTTCTCTCTCCCTCTTCCCCTTCTCTTTCCCTCTTCAATCCCCTCACTGTTGACTCTCTCCTGTGTTAAAAGAAATGCCATGGGAGACAAATGTCTTAATTTCTTAAGTTCAAAGCCAGCTGCAAAGTCCCAACCCCAGCATTACCAGCAGAAGGCCCTGTGCCTTTCTCATTGCCCAGACCCTGTGGATGGACCAGAGTGTTCAGGGAGAGAAAGGCCCAGATGGTGACAGGCCCCATAGCCAGGGATGGGTCCCTTCCACTAGATGCCCAGATCTGAATAATCACTAACTACTTTGAGATGTCAGCTATGGCTACCATTTAGGTGGTTTTTGCAGTCACTGGCCTCCCTGCTTTGTGCCCCAAAGTACACACTGGTGATCAACTTTTGAAATTCCCAACACCATCACCCAAGACTCAGGGGGTGTTTTTGCAGTGATAAGAGTTGTCAAGCATTCTGGAAGCCCTGGGTTCTATTCCCAGCCCTGCAAAATAACTGCCTGTCACCTGAGAATCACCCCCCATCACCCAGTGTCAACTGCTGGCCAATTGGACCAATAGGAACCTTTCCTGGGCACACTGGGTGAAAAGTCAGTTCCCGACAATCTGGGCTCTTCTCCTGGCTTCCCTGTTCATTCTTTATCTTCTGTCTATTAAGAAGCAGATTGTAATGACAAGCCTCTTTCATATATTACAAAATATACATGCAGCAGGGCTGGGGAAACAGCTCAGGAGGTAACATGCTTGCTGCACAAGCATGGGGACCTGAGTTTCATCCCCAGAACATACAGTGTGGTTGTGAAGGCTTAGAGACTTAGTGCTCAGGAAAAGAGAGAGAGAGAGAGAGGAGAAAGGGGGGGTCAGTCCTTCTATTAAAATGTATCTGGGTATTTCTGTGTTTTGTTTTTTGCTTGCTCTAAGCCTTGGGTATATTTCTGCTGTCATTGTAAGTAAAGTTAGCAGTTTGTAGGGAGATGTCAATGTCATATCTAGCACTGACTTCAGACATACTGAAATTAAAATAATCAGAAACAAATTATAAAGGGAGCAATTTTCCCCTTAGGTGGTTCCATTGATTCGCATGCCAGTAGTTGATGCTGCCCATGACCCCCACTGCTCTTTGATGTACCTTGAGGGAGCCCGCATGCATTCCACTTTGGCTATGAGAGCACAATGTATGCTGGTCCAGCTGCAGCCTCAGATCCACATCCTGAATTTCCTCTGTCCTCTCTCCCTTAAGCCTAGAGATGGAGGAGTGGGAGAGCAAACCAGGAGAGATGGCTTTTAAAATAATTATGGTAATTATGTATGCCTCGCCAGTGGGAGCCTCTGGGAATCACTCCTAAAAGACTGGAAAGAATTTCCTCTTTTGATCTTGATTCTGAGCCAGAGAAAATTAAATTAAAAGAAAAGCAGGAGGGGAATCTCAATGGGGAGGAAGGAACAGAGCTGGGGCATTGAGTGGGGTCTGGGAGAAAAGATGACAACGGGGAAAGTCCCAAGGTACCTCCCAGGCTTCCTAAATGTTGATTCCTCGGGGAAACTGTTTTTGACATCAGAGAAAAGATTGCTCAAGCCAAATGCTATCTTCACATCTAGCCTGCAAGGCTTCAGTCCCTCCCCTAGAGGGGCCTGGAGAATGTTCCTTTCAAGCGTTGAGGACACATTTCCTGTGCCTGAAGAGTGGCTGGCCAGGCCCCTGGACAATGACCAGGACAGCCCCAAGGCTTCTCACCAACTCCCCTCCAGTCACTGAAATGAAGTCAGCGAGTGTAGGTGTGTGAGATTTTTTTTAAACTCCTGTTGAGGCACTAGGCAAAACGGTCCTGTCACTTCTCTGAATTTTCTTCTGTGGTTGCTAAGCAGCACGCCTCTGCCCCATTTCCACTTCCCTCTGCTCCTGCTGTCTTTGTCTCTCTCACCACCCTCCACTCCCACACAGGCCCAGTGCTCTTTCCTGCCTAAGTGTGGAGAGTAGGGAAGCTTCCTGCTCCAAGGGCCACAGCTGCTGCCATGGCAGGTGCTTTCATGAGGGTGCTCCCAGAGGTGCATGTCCCAACTCTACCTGCTCAGAACATGTGCAGAAGCATTGCTGGAGACCTCCTGAATCTCCCAAGAGGCCTGAGATCTAAGGCTGACTCCAGATATTCTCCCATTCACACTCATCCACTCTTCTGCTCACCTTCTGGTCCATCTATCCATCCACCCCACACATCCATGAACCTATCCATGCATCCGTTCATATACTCACCCACCCATCCCCTTATCTCTTCTTCTTTCCTTGGAAGCTAGAGGGGGAACCTCAAATGCATGCAGGCTGCAGGCAAGTGACGTAATAAGGGAAGGAGGCCAGGGCTACGATAGACTAGCTGTGCCAGCTCTTGTTAGAAGGACATAGCCAATGTTGTTCAAAACTCAATACATAGGGGCTGGAAAGATGATCTGGTCTGCGAGTGCTTGCTGGGCAAACATGACTTAAGTTTGGGTCTCTAATATAAACATAAAAATCCAGGTGTGATGGTACACAGCTGTAACCCCAGCCCAGGGATGGGGGGTGAGGAGGGTAGGGGTGGGTGGATTCCTGGGGCTTGCTGGAAGAATCTAGCAGAATTACTGAGCTCCAGGTTCAATGAAAGAGAGTCTCTGCCTTAAAATAAAAAAAAATAGAGAAGTGATTAAGGAAGACACCTGGTATTGCTGTCTGGCCTCCACATGCATGGGCACTTGTGCACTCACATAAAAACAAATGAAACCAGCCAAGCAAAAACCTACTCGTAGCTAGCTCAAGGAAGCTATGTAAAGTCAGCTCACAGTGACCCCATGGCTTTGGCCACAGAGTCGAGAATGGGTGGGAGGAAGCTCTGAGCTGCAAGCTGTTACTCCTAAAAGTTCCTTAAAGAGGGAAAAAGGCTTGAGCCATCTTGGGCCCTGATTTCTACAGGATCCTCATTTGGACAGCTAAGAGAGTAGCCCAGCTGGATAGCAGCTGGAGAAATAAGGTATTCCCCACAGCCACCTGCACCCATCACTCAGCCCTGCAGGAGGCCAGAAAGGCTACAAGTTAATGAGGGGCCGTGCTGGACAGATGTGGCCACAAGGGATCTCCAAGGACCAGGGGAGTAGCTAAAAGAATGCATCCTTGTGGGGCAACTGCAGTGCAGAAAGGAATGCCATAAACAAGAGAGCTCTGATCTAGATCAGAGGCTTTGGAACCTTATTGCCTGGGCTGTCCCCCACTGCCAGACAGTGCCCAGGGGCCCCATAGGACCTTTCGGCTCTCTTTCCTCATTAACCACAAAGATGCTCAGAGACTTCAGTCCTCCTGGAATGGAATGAGCCATCCAAGTGCTCAGAGTTCTGTGAGGGTTTTGGTTTGTGAAGATGGAAGCTCCAGAGGCCAGAGCTTGGAGGAGGCACTTACCACTTACCCACATGCTCTGCTATGCAGAGGGAATGACGTCCAGGGTGCTTGCACCACAGTCCAGCAGCCCTGCCCACCCTATCCCCACACCAGAGCATCTACCCACCCTGTTTGGCTACAGGATGGACCTTGATTCCTCTGCCACAGTCTCTCAGGCCCGGGTTCTCTCCAAGATACGGGGTTGCCTCTGGCTGGAATTACGGATGTGCATCTGGATCTTATCGCACAGTCCTGGGCTGCACAGCACCCAATCTTTAGTCTCTACGAAGGCCTGAAGGAGCCATATGGCTGAGTGAAGGAAGGAATCATATAGGCACAGGCCCCATCCTCCTCACACCCCTAGGCTTGGGGGCTGGCCCTGCCCCAGGAGCTAATGAGTAACAGCTGGGAATACAAAAGCAAGCTGTTGGTGAAGAACGGTGCTGCTAGCGTATTTAGGTGTGTTGTTTTGTTTAAGAGCGGTCCAGGGTGCTCTCTTTGGAGGCCTTTTGCCCCTGTGCTTTCAAAGGGATTAAGGGGGCAGAGAAAGTAGTAGAAAATAAGAGGGAAATTGGGCTGCAAAAGTCAGTTCTAGGGCTGGGAGGATGGCTAAGCTGGTAAAAGTGCTTGCATTGCACAGCCTGGATCTTCCAGCAAGCAGGGCAGGGAGGCAGAATGAGTGGCAAAAGCCTCATCACCAGGGAATGGCAGAGGATGACAGCAGGCACCTTACAAGGGTTTGGCATTTGGTTATCTCTGATCTGAGGGCTCAGTGTTATCATCCCCATTTAATAGATAGGAAAGTAAAGGTCAGAGAACTTAAGCAGTTTACAAGAGATGGGTGCAGAGTGGGGACCTCAGGCCCCTCCTAGCTCAAGCTCCTGCTGCAGCGTGCCCATTGGGGAAAGGATGCCCAGAGATGATTCTGGATGCCACTGACTTCTCTTAAACATTACATTTATCTATCTATCTATCTATCTATCTATCTATCTATCTATCTATCAATTTATTTATTTATTTAATGTGTGTATGTGTGTGTGTGTATGTGTGTATGTGTGTGTGTGTTTGCATGCATGTATGCATTCACATACTTTCACCTGTGTGCTGAGGACAACTTACAGGAGTTGGTTTCCAAGGATCAAACTGAAGTTATCAGGCTTGGTGGGCAAGTACCTTCACCTGCTGAGCCATCTTGCTGGTCCTGATTGCTGGATTCCATTCAAGGAATGTGATAACCCAGAGAGACCAATTCAACCCCATTCAGGACTTCCAGAGGCCAGTCTCTACCTTGCTGTATCAAAGACATGTCCAGCTTCTGAAACATAAAATTTCTTCACAAAGACTCCCAAGTAACCAAGGGNTGGGGATATAGCTGTGTGTAGAGGGCTTACCTAGCACACACAGGGCCATGAGGTCCATCTCTAGTACCATAAAACAAAAGGAAAGCAGAGACTTTCAAGCAAACAGGGGATACAGAATAATACAGCATTGGTGTGCTGTCACGAAGTAAGATGTTCTTCCACCAGAGTCCTGATGTGTGTCCCTCTCTGTCCCAGCAGAGTCCTGATGTATGCCCCTTTCTGTCCCCAGCAGAGTTGTGATACATGCCCTTCTCTGTCCCAGCAGAGTCCTGATGCATGCCTCTCTCTGTCCCCAGCAGAGTCCTTATGCATGCCCCTTTCTGTCCCGGCAGAGTTCTGTTGAGTGCCCCTTTCTGTTCTCCTTGCTCTGCTTCTTGGCCGGCATGATATTCTGCCTCTCCTTCCATTGAAATCTCTGAAACTAAGCCAAAATAAGCCATTTTCCTTTAAAGACATTTATTTGTTTCTTGAAATTTTCATATATGTTTATAATGTATCTAAATTATATCCATGCCTACCTCTTCTGTCCAGCCCCCCTTGGGCCCACTAACATACCTCCCTCCCAAGTCATGTCTTCCTTTTTCAGAACCCAGAGTTAAGTTAGTATTGTTCATACACACTTGAGTATGGGGTCCTTTACTGGGACATGGGCAACCTATCAGTAACCACCCCCCAAAGAAAAGTGACTCCTCACCTCAGCAGCCATCAACTGTCAACAACTCCTCAGCTAGGAGGTAGAGCCTTGGAAGCCCCTCCTCTGTTTATGCTGGAATTTTTAGCTGGATTGATCTTGTACATGTCTTATGCAGCTGCTGTGAGTTTGTGTGCAGTAGCCCTGTCACATTCAAAAGACAGTGTTTCACAAGTCTCCTTGGGTATCTGTCACAGTGAGCACCAGAAATGAGAGGATTCATTTATGAACTCTTAACCTACCCACCCTCACCCCTGCTGCCCACCCTCACCCCTGCTGCCCACCTTCACCCCTGCTGCCCACCCTCACCCCTGCTCTTTTGGATTTGCAGCAAGCTTTGAAATCAGGAACTATAAGTCCTCCAACTCCATTCTTTTATAAAAATTTTTGTTTTTATAATTTTATAATTATTATTATTAATGTATATATATGTGTATATGAGTGGTGTGTGGATACAAGTGTGCACATGCTATAATGTGGGTATGAAAATCAAAGGACAACTTTTTATATATTTTCTTTTCCTTTTGGGAATTGCAGGGTGGGGCATGCATTTCACCACACAAATATGAAGGTCAGAGGCCAACTTTTGGGAGTTGGGTCTCTCCTTCCATCATGTGAGTTCCAGGGATTGGACTTTGTTGGTATTTTTATTGAAATGGCATTGAGTCCATGTCACTGAAAGATGTATCTTGTCCCCCCCCTCTCATCCTCTTCTTCCTGTCTCTCATCTGTTTGCTTATCAGAGATTTTCAGTAAAATAGAAACCCCTGTCTTTTGTCCAGCCAGAGTCAAATAGCAGAATGTGGGAGTTCTTGGAAAACCTTTCCCTTTGCTTAGTGGGAAGGCATGGCTGCAACTGTCCTGAAAGAAGGCTGCACTCAAACCCAGGTTAGCATGGGCAGCCCAGAACTTGTGCACAGGTGTCTCAGGTTATTCCCTGCCAGTAGGTCAAACTAAAGTTAGCCTTTCCCCAGTGTAGGGAAAATGGACTGGCTAAAGAAACCCATCTTGGCCCTGGAGCTCTGACCAGGGAAAGAAACACAGCCTGGGTTTGGGACCTGAGCCAGACAAATGAGCACTTTATCCCCAAACCCAGAACTAAGGAAACATGCCCTGACTCTGAAACTAGTACCAAAATAATGCTCTTGGTCCCTAGAATCAGAGTCAGTGCAAGATATGTGCCCTGGCCTTAGAATTAGTGACCAAAAGCCAAAAAAGGCCAGTGAAAGAAACACAGTTTGGCCCTCACATCAGGGCCATCTTTGCCCCTAGCCCACAAAACTGACCAATCCCAGGGCAGGAAAAAAACTAGCCAATCCCTATTGACTCCGCCCCCTGGCCATCCTATATAAATGGCCCTGCCTGGGCAGTTTTAAGCTGTTCTCTCCACCCTGGTAGAGGCAACTACTCTCCTGGACTCCTCTTTCCCAAATAAATCTCTTTCTCAAAAGAGTTTTGGGTGTGAAGACCTTCATTCACTGGACAGAAGATATTTGCTGAGACATCACATAGTGGATTGAGCAAAGAGGAGCTGATGAACAGAAGATCTTTGCTGAGACGTCCCACAGTGGACTGAGCAAAGGAGAGAGAGCTGAGTAACACTTAAGCCTGAGAAGCAGAGCTCTGCTAGGAAGCCCCCTTATGTGGGGGCTGAACAAAGCTCAGCTGTAGTGGCTTTCCAGGAGAGAAGCAGGATTGCTATATCCTGTGGGGAGACTATCCCCCACCACACCAGGTATAGCCTGACTCTCCCGAACAGTCAGGATACCCTTCCCTGCTGAAGCAGTTCCAGGCCTGACTCTCTTGAGCAGTCAGAATAACTTCCCCTCCAGGGCTGGGCTGACTCTTTGCAGCCCCAGCCATCAGAGCTGTTCCAAGCAGCTCAAGGTGTCTGGGACACCTACAGGACAGAGCTGTTCTAAGCAGCTCAAGGTGTCCGGGATACCTTGCCCTTCAGGGCTAGACTGACTCTTTGCAGCCCCAGCCGTCAGAGCCCACTGAGTTACAACTTTGTTGCTTACATTTTTGGTGCCAAAACCTGGGAACAAGCCCACTGTGTTGCAACTAAGTGCCTACACCCAGGGCCAATGGTCAGACTTGGTAGTTATCTACTCAGGGCTGGGGAGATGTAGCAGATGAAGGGCAAAATTGGGACTGGACCTGTGGCCTCAGAACTGACATTAAAAAGCCAGGCAAGCACTTGTAATCCCAGAGCTGGGAAGGTGGAGAAAGGATCCCTGGGGCTCCAGCCTGGCCTACTTGGTGAGTTCTAGGTCAGTGAGAGACTGACTTAGTTAGGGTTTCTACTGCTGTGCAGAGACACTATGACCACAGCAACTCTTATAAAGGAGAACATTTAATTGGGGCTGGCTTACAGTTTCAGAGGTTCAGTCCATTGTCATCATGGAACAACATGGCAGCATGCAGGCAGACATGGTGCTGGAGAAGTAGCTGAGAGTTCTGCATCTTGCAGGCAACAGGAAATGGTCTGCGACACTTTGTGTGGCTTGAGTATATACAAGACCTCAAAGCCCACCTCCACAGTGACACTCCAGTAAGGCCACATCTCCTAAGAGTGCCACTCCCTTTGGGGACAATTTTCTTTCAAACCATCACAAAGACTGTGTCTAAAAACAAACAAAACAAAACCAGGTGGATAGCTCCAGAGGAGTTACACCACAAATTGACCTCTAACCTCCACACTCATGTGCATACCCCTACACATGAACATGCACACAGAAGCAAAATAAATAGGAATTAGAGAGATGGCTCAGCAGTCGAGAAGACTCGATGCTCTTGCAGAACACCTGGGTTCAGTTTCTAGCACCCACATGGCTGCTAACAACAATCTGTAACTCCTGTTCTAGGGATCCACTTCTTCTCTTTTGACCTCTGCATGCATTGCATGCATGGTGCACTTATGTACATACAGGCAAAATGCTCATTAATAAGAAATAAAAGTCAATAAATTGATATTTAAGAGTTATTCACTCATACAACATACACTTATTGGGATTGTAGACTCAGAATGACTTCTGAACTTTGGAGTTTCCTGTACAGTACAGTAGCTATGACCCACATGTAGCTATTGAAATGTAAACTCACAGGAGTGGTGGTGCACACCTGTAAGCCTAGCACATGGGAGGTAGAGATGGGGAACAGAGAGTTCAAGGCCAGCCTTGGCTACATAGTGAATTCAAGGCTAGCCTAGGCTATATGAGATTCTATCTCAAAAAAGGGAAACATTAAAATTAAGTAACATTAAAGTCCTGTTCCTGCTTTGCACTAGACACGTTTCAAGTGATCATCAGCCACGTGGAGTGCGGAGCTGCCATATTAATTAACAGAGTTTCAAGCCATTCCCAACATAACAAAAGATCTGTTGGACAGCATTGCTCTAGTCCTGGAGAGACAGGAAGTATAATTAAGAATGATGGTGCTGGAGAGGTGGCTCAGTGGTTATGAGCACTGGCTGCTCCTCCAGAGGACCTGGGCTCAGTTCCAAGCACCCACGTGGCAGCTCACAACTGTCTGTAAGTCCAGTTCAGGGGATCTGATGCTTTCTTGTGACTTCTGCAGGTACCAGGCACACACACAGTACACATACACACATGCAAGCAAAACACTAATGCACATAAAAATAAAATATGAAAGAATACTCTCTGGGAGACTTGAGCCAGACAGGTGAGCCCTGTACATGATGCACCCAGAAATGAGGAGGTGTGATGCTGGCTCTGGCCCTGCCACTCCTAATTCTGTAACTTTTGGGTAAATCACTCCCCTCTCTTGTTTTTCCCACTGCCAACAAGATGGAGTTGTTAGGCAACACACTGCTGAGAGCCTTTGCAGTGACCCGTAGTTTAAGGTGAGTTAGCCAAAAAAGGACAAGGGAACCATTTCCCGACACAAGAAAGGAGCTGGTATCCTGGTTGGGGGTGGGGGGTACTGCTTGATATTACCCAGCTGAGCCATGATGGACAAGTTACTTAACCTTTCTGAACCCCATTTCCACATTCATGAAAGTAAAGAAGAGTGTTTGGAAAATAGATTGAGAAGATCCATTGGGGGGAAAAAAAAAAAACGTAACAAAGGACTGCAAGATGTCACCATGCCAAATAATGGGAACACAAACAAATCCATTTCTCCAATTGCCATGAGGAGAGATTTCTGTTTTTGCTTTTTTAGGTGGGAGCATGAGTGTGTGTGTGTGTGTGTGTGTGTGTGTGTGTGTATGTGTGTGTGTGTTGTACACACATGTGTGTGCAGATGCATGTGCCAGTGTGTGTACAGAGGACAGTAGAAGTTACCAGGTTCCTACTCTGTCACTCTCTGCATCACCCCCTTGAGACAGGATACCTCACTAAATCTAGGCCTAGGCTGGAGGCCAAGCTCCAGCTACCTTCCCTTCACAGCACTGAGGTTACAGGTACATGCAACCATGCCTGTCTTTTTATGTGGGGGCTGAGAATACAAATTCAAGTCCTTATGTTTGCATAGCCAGTGCTCTTACCCACCAACCTGTCTCTCCAGTCACTAAACAGAAATCTCTTTTAAAGTCTCTCAAGAGGTATCTATAGGCATCTTCAATGACATGGAACACCCTGAGATCCGAGTGGTCTCTTTATATCGGCTTAGATTTACAGCTGTCGATCCAGTGCAGTCCTGAAAAGTCTCTGACCTGGGAAGAATTTGAAAGACTGGGATCAGAGGACACTATATGAATGGGCTGGAGTGCAGGCAGTTGTGAGGAGAAAACTAGAGAAGAGAAGGAATCATGAAGCTCTGGGGAGAGCGCAGTGTAGAGACCCCCTAGCATCTCCACAGACTTTGGCCTCCCTCCCATAGGACCACTCTGTGATTTACCCATTGCACAGATGAGGAAACCAAATCCCTACAACATCTAAACATCCAGTGAGTGGAAGATCTGTAATCCGGCTCATGCCCAGGTGGTTGTGCATGCACTAGTCCCTTTCTTTCAACAAACATACAAGATCCTGTCCCCAGAGGTTTAAGCCTGTAGTCGATGGGGAAGAAAACTACCTAAGGTTTGGTAACCCAATAGTATCATCCTCAGACTGCTTCTTTACACTGAATCAGCTGTTCCATGCATGTGTGCATCCATATATGTATTTTGTTCATTGGTAACACTGAGACTGGTAACTTGTGGAATGCTCATCAAATGCCCTGACTGATGGAGTCTATCATCATATCCCCAGCCCTTCTTCTTGTTATTTCTCAGACAAGGTCTTACTATCCAGTAAAGCTGACCTTGAACTCAGGCTGGCCCCAAACTAGCAATCCTCCCATCTCTGTCTTCCCAGTGCTATAACTGCAAGAATGTACCATCCACACCAATCCATCTGAGTGAACTCCTTCATTTCTTGAGTGTGTGTGTGTGTGTGTGTGTGTGTGTGTGTGTGTGTGTGCATTCAAGGATGTCAGGAGACAACTTGTGGGAGTTGGTTCCCTCCTTCTACTATGTGTGTCCCTGGGGATCAGGCTTGGTGGCAATCCTCTCTAACCAGTGAGCCATCTTGCTGGCATGTGCCCAGCTTTTTATGTGGGTAATGAGATTCAAATTCAGGCCTTTCTGCTTGTGAAACAAGCACTCTTACACATTAAGCCATCTCCTCAGCACCCCCTGAGTGAGCTCTTTGGAATAGATGGGCTTAGTCAGCTCTCCTCCAGTCTCTACAGCTTCACATCAAAGATGACTCAGGAAGCCCCAAAGCAGAGCTAAAATCAGCTCCCATCCTGACACCTCCCACCCTCACCCCTCAGATAGCCTGGAAGCCTCAGATAGCAGGAAGTGTGTTTGAGAAGACTCTACCCATGTCTTGGATCTTCTAAGTGAAGCCAGAGATACTGGCTGGTCTGGTAGGGTATAGAGCCCCTGGCTCTCAGGCATGAATAAGGGAGCATGGTGTGGACGAGTGGATTTTTATAGGTGGTATGTCTTGTTGGGTTAATTCAGTCTCCGTTCAGGAGACTGGAAACTAAACAATTACAATTAAAAAGCACGGCGGATGCTGGGACCAGGCAGATTCAGTCAGCAAAGTGCCTAGTCCTCAGCACCCACGCTCCCTCCATCCGCCACTATAGGTTCCATGGATTGAACGCAGCTCATCAGGTTTGCATGGCAGGGACTCTGGCATTTGAGCCAGTTTATTTTTTAAAAGCTTGCCCCTTTAAGGTGATACAGTAAACCATTTTATGCACTGTCTCTAGCACTCATTTTGTGTTTGTTTGTTTGTTTGTGACAGGGTTTCTCTGTATAGCCGTGGCTGTCCTGGAACTTGCTCTGTAGACCAGGCTGGCTCTGCCTCCTGAGTGCTGGGATTAAAGGCTGGTGCCACCACGCCCAGATGTACCTTGATATTTTGAAACAGGCTAGGGCCTTGTAGAAAAAAAGAAAAAGCATTGTGAATGCTGGAATACTCTGACAGATATGGCTGAACTTAACAGGGGTCCTCATTTACGGTTAACTCAACAAACTCCGCCAAAATCACAGATAGAATCCCTTTTGCTCCAACAGCAATCAGTGTTGTGGGGCATGTGTTGTAACCCTGTCTTTAAATGTGACCACATGTATGACATCATTTGTTTGCTCTTGGCCACTGGACTGGGAAACTATTAAGACAACATCTGCTTTGCTTTGTGATTGAATTAGGGGCAAAGGGCAGGTCTCCACAGTCCTTCAGATAGAGACTGCTCTCAAGTTACAGCCACTGACCACTTTCCCACTCCTGAGGAATCTGGCCGTGGGAACCAGTTCCTCTCCAGGGACCTTGCCTCCAGCAGGTGCAGTGTGGTTGTTGTTGTGTTTTGTCTTGTTTGTGATATTATTCATCACCATTTGACATGATTTTATTTTCCAGTTACTTATCTCCACCAGGATGACACCGTAAAAGTGATCACATCCTTCATTCCCTTAGGGAAGCATTTCTCAACCTGTGGGCTGCAACCCCTTTGGGTGATGAATGACCCTTTCACAGGGGTTGCATATCAGGTATCCTGTATCTCAGATATTTACAATTCGTAACAGTAGCAAAATTACAGTTATGAAGTAGCAATGAAATAATTTTCTGGTTGGGGGTCACCACAACATGAGGAACTGTATTAAAGGGTCAAGTCATGGTGTTTCCCAACTAGGGGGATGGAGGGGGATGGGAACACAGATCTTCTCATGAGGTCAAGGTCAGTCATGGGAGTTAATGCTTCTGACAACTCGTTCCCTGGCACACTCCTCCCCAGCCCATACCCCTGTATGTGTGCATGTACACATGTGTGCACATATGTACATGTTCCTATGTGGAGGTGAACATGCCTGAGAAGGGTCTGAAACCAGCAGTCCAGGCTCTTGCAGGGAGAAGCACAGCTTGGATTCCCACCATGCACAGTCTATCAGTGAACAACACAGCAAGTTAATAACTAACATGTAGGTTGAATGGCCCCTAAAGAGGCAGATTCCCTTGTTCCCATCATCACGTGGGACCTCCCAGGAGTTTCTGTGCTCATCTGTATCAGTGCAACGATGGACCTCTGAAGACTTGCACACAGAGAAAAGACTGTCAGGCTTACATCTGTCTTAATAATCCTCGTTTTCACATCCTGGACTTCTCCTAACCCTCCATGCCATCTCTGCAAACCCAGGATCCAGGCCAGTGAACCCATCCCTCTCTGTAAAAGCTTGGGATCTGGAAACTCTGCCTAGTTGTGTGACTCTAAGCAAGTTACTTAACTTCTCTGACTCATGAGTATTAAATTTAGATCAAAGGAAAGAACAGAGGTGGGAGAGTTGTGGCAAGTTAGAAGGTTGTAGCCTGTGAAAGGTCTACCCAGATGGTCTCCAATGAGCAGGAACTCCTGAAGACCCCTAGAATGAGACTCCTCCCAGGACAGAAAATGAGGTGGAGCTTGCTGCTTCCACAACAGCTCCCCCTTCTGCTTCTATATTTTCATTTCTTTGCTTATTTTGTGGGTGGGGGAGCTTGCACATGGGAGTTAGAGGACAGCTCGTGTGGCAGTCAGAGGACTTGTGGGACTTGGTTCTCTCCTTCCAGCATGTGGGTTCCAGGGATTGGACTCGGGTCATCAGCCTTGCTGGCAAGCGCTTTTACCCGCTAAGCCCTCTTGCTGGCTCTAAAGAATGACTTTTTTCCTCTCTGGTGAGTCCTATTTTGTCTTTTCAAGGGATCATAGATATCATGTGTTAGCAACCACTAATGGGTATTTGAACTTGCTTTGACCACACTACTCCCAACCCAAGTGGTTAAGTCATCGACTGGCTCCAGATGTGGACATATGACTCAGAACTGGCCACTTAGGCCATCACTTTCCCTCAGTCGGAAGTGAGATGCCATTTAGGTTGAGCCAAGAGGCTCTTCAGAAGGGTTTCTGAGGCACAGCTATGCCCTTCACATGCTCACAGCTGAGCTTGATAAAGAGCTGGGGCTGCTGCACCCAGCATGGCAGGAAGAAGTCACGGTTCATCTGAGAATGGCCAGCAGCAAATGCAAGCTCTTAAACCCAGTGGTGCCTGGCTCTGTGGGACTAAATTGCATGTGTCTTGCCTTGGAAGATGACAGATGAGATTTAAGTCACTTGCCACCCTAAAAATCCTGACTNCTATGTTATGTTTACTTTTTTATCAATTGGTGTTTCTTTTTCTTTCTTTTTCTTATTTTTACTAATAAACTATAGCCACAGGCTCCATTTGAACCCACTGATCCATTAATTTATTTGACTTTGGGATTGGTGGTGAGAGAGACATAGAGAGAGAGAATTTGTGTAGATAGTCTATGTGCACATGTGTGTAAGAGTACACATATCTGTGTATGTGCATGTGTGGAGAGCAGAGAAAAATACAGGATGACCTCCTCCATCATTCTCTACCTATTCCCTTGAGACAGGGGCTCTCACTGAACCTGGAGACAGACTAGCAGCCAGCTCCTGTCTCTAACACCCACAGTGCTGAGGTTACAGGCACATGTGTGGCCATACCCAGCTTTTTACATAGGTTCTGGGGATTCAAACTCAGGTCCTCATGTTTGAGTACCAAGCATTCTTACCCACTGAGCAATCTCTTCAGTCCCCCTCGACATTAATCTTATTTGAAAGTATTCTTATTTTTCCTTTGCTGTGGTGGTGGTCATTTTTTTTTCTCATCAATTTTGGAACTACAGAGATGGTGGAAGCAATCACAATTACTCGGTACTTTACAATTTCTGAAAGCTTTTTACAGGTACTGTATCAAACAGAACCATGTGTTACCCACACTAAATAGATGAATAAACCTATGGTCAGAGAAGCAAAAGAACTTCACATGCAAGGGCACACGGTTAACAGCCTAAGATCTCTAGAGGTCTGAGGAGATGCAGAAATAGGCCTAACAGCCTGCGTTCACCTTGTTGCAGTCTCAGCTATGTGTTGCCACAGCCTGATCTTCTGTATGAAGTAGCGCTTCAAGCTCTCATAGGAGCCCTCACATAACTCAAAGTCCTATTATTGTACCTCAGCCCTGGCCCCCAAAACCCCCTAGGGTGGTTATACCCATGCTGAAGGAATTTCCTTTTCATGCTTTGGAGAACACACCCAAGCTCTCATCCTGCCTTTTAAAAATTGATTTCCTGAATTGTCCTTTCTATGTTTGTCTAAACTCTTGGTTGCCAACAGTATAATCCATTTGAGCTATGTAAAGAAGGAAGGGAAATGTTAGGTTGTGTTGGTTGAGTCTCAAAATCTCCAGCAGAACCAGATCACTGGACTGCTAGCCACTTATCCAGGAACAGCCAGCATCCTAGCTGTAAAGGAGTCCAGTAGAGTAAGTTTATGGTTTCCACTTTTACCAGGAGAGTCAAACAAACAAACAAACAAACAAACAAAAAGAGCCCCCAAAATGAAAAAACAAAATCAAGGTCTTGCTGTGTCACCTGACTGTCCTGGAACTCACTATGTAAACCAGGCTAGCCTCAAACCAGCACAATTTTTCTTCCTTCTGCCTCCCAAGTACTGACATTATGGGTATGCTCTGCCATACCTGGCCTAGGAGACTCTTGGTGTGGAGGGGAGGGATGCATTCACCTATGTGCTGGAGCACATGTGTGCATGTGCATGCAGAGATCAGAAGTCACTCACAAGTGTCATTCCTCAGGAGCCTTCTACCTTGTTTTTTGAGACAGGGTCTCTCACTGAGATCTGAGGTTCACTAATTAGACTAGGCTGGCTGGTAACGAGTCACACGGATCTTTCTGTATCCACCTCCCCAGTGCTGGGGTTCCAAGCACATACCAAAATGCCTAGTCTTTTATAGGTGTGCTGGGGACCAAATTCAAGTCCTCATGCTTGCCTAGCATACGCTTTACTCTCCTTATCACCAAAAGACTTAAGTTGGACAGTTCCTCAGATTTGTTGGCAGTCAACCGGTGTAATCCAAGTACAAGAAATTCTGTGGTAGCCTTCCTAATTGTGCTGTGATGCAAACACTACCACTACTCAACCCTGGGAATCCTCACTCATGGTTTAGCACCACTGTATTCTCACAGGACCTATGTCTACAGTGCTATTATCTTGGTCTTGTTGGGAATCTCCCCCCATAGCCAGGGCCATTCCTTCTATATTCCTAAGACTGTGCAGTTCACTCCACCTGAGCTGCCCTTCATCACTGAACTTCCACTCTAATGCCTTTTCCATTGAGTCATTTGATTTATGGTTCAAGTCTCACCTTAAGAACTCTATCCTGAGGAATGCGCTCTTTAGAAAAGCAGCCAGCACAGAAGCTATTGCCTATATTGTCCATCAAGTTCACTGGATACATTCCCAGAGTTCATCAAATGTGTGAAATATTTGTAGAAGCCTGGGCTGTTTAAAGTTCATTATTTCTGTGGCAGTCTGAATGAGAAATGTCTCTCATAGTCTAGGTCCCCAGATGGTGGAGCTGTTTGGCAGCTCAGGGGGCATGGCCTTCCTGGAGGAAGTATGTCACTGAAGGACGCCATTCCTAGTTTGCTCTCTACTCCCTGCTATGGTTTGAGAAATGAATCCTCGGCTGTCGGTTCTGCCCTGTCTGCTGCCTGCTGCCCATTCCTTGATGTGATGGGCTCTCCCTCTCTGGAACCCTAAGCACAAGTAACCTCTTCTGGAAGTGGTGTTGGTCGTGAGTTTTATCACAGCAAGAGAAATGTAACTAGCATCCCTCCAATTTATTTGGCTTTTCTGTGAAGGATCAAGCTATGTCACTCCAAAGTGTGCCGCAGTCAAGTGTCAGGCTTACGTTGAACTAAAGACAATGGAGGCTCATGGATGCAAGAAAGCTCCCCACCCTGTTTGACTGCCTAGGAGAAAAGCATGGGAAGCCCTATAAGGAAGCTACCCCACCTCTGTATGCCAGGGAACAAAAGGCTACAGTTCTCATTGAAGACAAGACGAGTACCAGGATGTGGCTATAGCAACAGACCTTAATGAAACAGTCCTTATCTTCAAAAACTTCACTCACTGTCTTAGTTACTTTCTATTGCTGTGAGGAGACACCTTAAATTAGGGCTCCACAACCATCATGGCTGGGAGTATGGCAGCAGGCAAGCAAGCAGGCAGGCATGGTGCTAGAGCAGTAGCTAAGAGTTTACATCTGATCCAAAAGCATGAGGTAGAGAGAGAGAGATCCTCATTCAAACCACCACGGAATCATTTCTAAATTTTCTTGCAAGAATGACACCCAGGTGTCATGTCTTTATGCTGACTGGGTAAATAGGGCTCCATCCCTAGTTGCTTGTTACTAGTTTCCCAGTCTTTTTTGTGAAAACTATTAGTTATTTAGCACCTAACTCAGGTCACTCCATTCTGCTTGTCTCAGTCCAAACAAAGCCTCTCATAAACTGATTATGAAACCAAATTCATATTTCCTTACAGAATAAAAAGTCCCTGACTCTAATTCTGACCAACCATTTTCAGTGAGCCTTAGTGCTTACAAATATTAACAAAAGGTGTAATATGAGTAATATTGAAATTCTTTGTTTGTCTTGAGAGAGCATCTCATGTATCCCAGACTGATCTAGAACACATTATCGTAGCTAAGGATGCCCTTGGTCCTCCTGTCTCCATCTTCCCCATGCTGGAACCACAAGCATGTACCTCCACACCTGGTTTCTGCATCTTTTTTTTTTTTTAGTAATTTATTTTTTAGTTTATGGGCATTAGTGTTCTGCCCGCATGTATGTCTGTGTGAGGCTGTCAGGTCCCCTGGAACTGGAGTTACAGACAGTTGCGAGCTGCCGTGGGGGTGCTGGGAATTGAACCAAGGTCCTGTGGAAGAACAGTCAGTGCTCTTAACCACTGAGCCATCTCTCCAGCCCTGGTTTCTGCATCTTAATGTTATCTAGTTATCACAGCTTATGTATTTAAAACCTGTCTCCTCTGCAGGACTTTGAGTGCTGTGAGGGAAGGAAGCGCACCTCTCCTATTATCCATGTTTGTCCTGGTCCCAGACTCAGGGTAGCACTTCCTCCATAAATAACTTACTAGGTGATACAGAGTTGAGCCTAGCTGTCCTGGATGGATGTCAGGGAGGCACCTTGGATTTCTGTCTCAGCAAGCAATGGTCACACCATTCTTGGCTATTGGAAATTTCCCCCGAATATGGCTGGGATCCAGGGCATGAGGGATGACCAACCTGGCAGGAAGAAACCCATACCAGGAGCTTAAGGAAGAGTCTTTCTTAGAGAACACAAATCGGCAGCTACCATTGTCTCCTGGATGGAGACAGAGGCTGACGGATGTGTAGGATTCTCTAGAAGAAAGCCAAGATAATGCATGTATATTTAAAGAGGACTTATTAGATATTCTTATATGATACATACAGGTAGTTTAAGCCTACCAATGGCTGTCTCACACCCAAGAGGCCAAGAGCCTGCTGGTTACTCTGCTTACAAGGCTGGAAGTCTCAGCAGGCCCAATCTGGTCCTTGAAAGCCTGAAGGATTCCTGAAGAGCTACTGGCCTTGAATCTGTGTTAAATCCTGAAGAGGCTTGTTCTAACATCAGTGAAGGAATGTCACAGCAACAAGATAGATGGGCTTGCCAGCAAGAGTGAAGGCAAGCAGGCAAAAAGCCACTTTTCCATATCTCACATTCTGTTTTTATCTGGGCTGCCACCAGAAGGCACCACCCACATTTAGGATGGGACTTCCTGCTCCAAATCATCTGATCAAGAAAGGATTTCACAGGAGGTCACAGCAGCCTGCTCCTTAGTAGATTCCTGGTCCAGTCAAGCTGACAATCAAGATTAACTAGCACGCTCTGCAGCACACTGGCCCTGTTCTGTGGCAAGAGTCGGCTGCTGGCAGGAGCCTGACCCACAGTGGGTGTGAGACAGGGGTGGACAGGTGAGGAAAGCTCTCCAGGAGAGGTGGAGAACCCAGGAGGGAAACTGCTCTCGATTTTAAGTCTTGCTTTACTTTCTCAGCTCCTTCATGTTGGCTCTGAGGGAGAGTTTCCTTGCTTAATCTCAATCTGTCCCTCCCTCTCCCTCCCTCTAAGCCTCTTTCCCTATCCTTCTTTTTCTTCTTCAACAGATCAACATGCCCAAGTCTCCCTCATCTTAAGGCATCTCCCCTTGCCCAACCTTGTTCTCCCCCCATTAATAATAGAAAGGACCCATACCCACCTCCATAGGCCCTGGTCATCATCCTCTGTCCATTAGTCCATGGCATGGCTTCTCTGGCCCAAAGTTATTCATTGAACCTCTGTCCCTCTTCCTTATGTGGCCACATTGGATAAGTCTTGTCCTCAGCTTCTCACTGTCACTTGTCTGTTTAGAGAACCCAAAACTGATTGTCTTTTCTCGTAGCCATATAAATAGCTGCACATAATTTTAGGAATGCACTTCCTGAAACTTACCCTCAATCCTAGGTCAATAGTCCTTCCCCAGAGCATGAAATGGAGCAATCTGGTGGCATAGGGTGGAATATGAGTGTACGTGGGTGCTGGAGCCTGTGTATGGAAACCTGAAACCAACCTCAAGCACTGTGCTTTTCTTCAGTAGCCATTCATCTTGTTTTGTGAGGCAGTGGACGTGGGGTTCAAGGATTAGGCTGGGCATGCTGGCCAGCTAACCTAGTGATGTGCCTGTCTGAGCTTCCCTGGCTCTGAGATTACAAGTGCACCACCACAGCTGCCTTTTCAGATGGGTGCTGAGGATGGAACTCAGGTCCTCAGGCTTGGACTGCAAATTTTTTATCTAGTGAGCCATTTCTCCTTGCCCACCCTGGATGCCTTTTCTTTATTTCTTGTTTCAGTGTGTAAAGTAAATTTCATGTGTGTGAAATAGAGCCTGATGGCAGATTTTTGTCTCTGTGTTTGATTTTTTAGTGCTTTGACAACTTGATGCATGTGCATAGTGATTTTGGTTCTTTCGTCCCACAGAGCCCTGTTACCTCTCACCTCCCACCAAAGCCCTTCTTCCCCACAAATACCGCTCAGACTTTCATGCCCTTTTGTTTTGTTTTGTCTTCTGAATTTAATTTTAATTAGTGTTGCTTGCATGAGGCATGGGGGCATGTTTACTGGGACATGGGCAAATTGCCAAGGGCTACACCCCTGAAGGAAATGACCACCCCCCAGCAGCAGCCATTAACTGCCTGTGACTCCAAAGTCATAACCAGCTTTGATAAAGAACAGGGGCTGCAGACCAAATTGGTTACTGTAAACCCCAGCTCCACTCTTCCCACTAATGGAGCTTACACTGCTCTGTACCTCAGTTTCCCCAAAGTATAAGAAGTGAATGACTGTAGTGGGCATGGGGTCCATTTGCTCACAGATAAGCACTAGGGAAACCAGGAGTGTTAAACACACAGGCTAGTAGTCTCTTCAGCAGAAGGGATGTGCACCTGTTTTCCACCTAGAAAGATGGAAGTGGATGTTAGTATTAATGTGGTGATCTTCGCTATCTGTAGAGCCAGGCCAGAATTCCCCAGACTATTATGTTTACTCCAAATTCTTCCTCCCTAGACCTTCAGCATTGCTTCTCAGTCAACAGAACCCATCCCTAGGGGAGATGTCACATGTACTTTGAACCCTTAAGCTATAGATAGAACCCATTCTTACAGAAGAGGTCACATGTACTTTGCAAGATGTAGTCACACCTTAAGCTTTATTGTGATGATTGTCTCCAGGAAACTTTTTCCCAAATTTGTACTGTGCTTAAAGATGTCTAAAATAACCTGCCTGGTGTCAGACTCCAGAACTTTGAACCAACACTAGCTATTGAGTCGTGTTGAAGCAGATTTCCTTCTTGTCTCACAGGGATCGTTTCTCTGCTGGCCATGGTGTTCACAGGGATCCCCCCCAAATAATGGCACCCAACACAGTAGGCTTATGCAAGCTGGGCTGATGCAGGTCTGACATTGAGCAGCATGTGGTGAAAGTGTCAGACTCTCAGGAGCTTCGTCATCTTCTTGGTTATTTTAGCTCCATTGTTTACTGTCACCAACCTCACTAATTCTAAATCTAACATGGTTCCGTATTTGACTTCTAGATAGGCCTTGTGGGCTACATATTATACCTTTTAAAAGCAAAATTTATTGATAATTTTGTTAACATTCTTGTTGCTGCAACATACCTGACCTGAACAACTTAGAAGGTATGGACTTTATCAAGGTGTCATGGGTTTCAGTGCACAGCTCTCTTGTTTCTGGCCCTGTGGTGAGGCAGCACACATGGCAGTCAGAGTGTGTGATACTGGTGCCTACCTCATGGAGTAAAGAAAGAAGAAAGGTATTGGAGGAAGAGGGGGAGCTCCCTGAACAGGATACAAGTGTGGTGATATTTTATTTGTGCTCTATCAAATAAAGCTTGCCTGGGGATCAGAAGACAAAGCCAGCCAGTATATTAAACATAGAGGTCAGGCAGTGGTAGCACATGTCTTTAATCCTAACATTCGGGAGGCAGAGATCCATCCGGATCTCTGTGAGTCAAGGCCACACTAGAAACAGAGCCAGGCAGTGGTGGCACACACCTTTTTT
>LZPO01008099.1:0-20185 GCA_001675575.1 Neotoma lepida | reverse complement strand
GAAAAAAAAAGAGGATATAGATAAAAAGTAGATCATTAAATCTACTCTGAAAAAAAGATATAGAAATGATAAATAAAAGGTAGATCATTGAATCTACTCTGGGGAAAAAAGATTCAGAAATGATAAATAAAGGGTAGATCATTGAATCTACTCTGGAGAAAAAGAGATATAGATATGATAAAATAAAAAATATTATTGAATCTACTTTTAAAAAGAAACTGCTTGTTTTAAAAATTTTGCATTGGATTGGACTCACCAAAACAGGATAAGCAATGAAGTTTTTTGTCTGAATTTGTCAAATGTTAATGGATTAGACATTGTTAATGTAATTCTTGACTGTACATATTGTATATATTTGTTGGATATAGTTTTTCTTGTATTAGTTATAACCTTCTTTTATTATTTTAGACAAAAAGGGGAAATGTGATTATATTGTGTCCCCCAAAATATTGTGCACCCTAATAAAACTTATCTGGGGTCAGAGAACAAAACAGCCACTAGATAGACATAGAGGCCAAAAAATGGTGGCACACACGCCTTTAATCCTAGCATTCCAGAGGCAGAGATCCATCCAGATCTCTGTGAGTTCAAGATCACACTGGAAACAGTATGAGACATGGTGGTACACACCTTTAATCCCAGGATTTGAGATCTATGTCTTGCTTGGGAAAGACACATGCCTTTAATCCCAGGAAATGATGGCAGGAAGCAGAAAGGTATATAAGGCGTGAGAACCAGAAACTTGAGGCCTCTTAAGCTTTCAGGCTTTGAGCAGCAGTTGAGCTGAGATTCATTTGGATGAGGACTCAGAAGCCTGCAGTCTGAGGAAACAAGATGAGCTGCGGAGTTGGCAAGGTGAGGTTGGCTGTGGCTTGTTCTGTTTCTCTGATCTTTCAGCATTCACCCCAATATCTGGCTCTGGGCTTTTAATTAATAAGACCATTTTAAGATTCATTTTACACCTGAGTTCAGACCCCAGTACCAAGAGGGAAAAAAGCCTAGAGTGGTGGAGAGCTGCTCTAATCCCAGTAAGGGGAGGAGAAGACAGGTGGGTCTCCATTCAGTAGCCCCAGTCTAGCCCACTTGGCAAACTCCAGGCCAGTGAGAGACCATGTCTCAAGAAAAAGGAAAGGTGAAAGGTAGCTGAGGAAGGATACCAAGGTTACCCTCCAGGCTCCACAAGGACTCTCACCCCCACACACACACATGTGCTCATGCACACATGAACATGCACTCAAGGATTCACATACACATAGAGAACATTGGTTAACATTCAAGTAAAGACCATGCCTTAAAAATGAACATCATAAATACTCGTTCATTCTCTCACTGGATTGCCTGGCCTTTGAGGACATTTACACTGTTCATCCTTGACTCTACAGGATGTGCTGCTGCCCTTGTACCACCCCAAAGCAAGTCTGTTTTCTTCTCAGCCGTACTGTGCTGCAGCTCCAGATAAAATCATAACAGAGGTGGTGTTTCTACCTTTCCGGTGGCCTTTGGTCCCTGTATTCTGTTCAGGGCCTTCCCACTTCCCTCTGGAGGAAGTCCTCAATCAGCATGGCCTGTCCTCTGTGCTGGGAAGCACCTCTATCCTGGCAGGATCAAGGTATTCTAAAGACAGACCCTTTGCCTATCAGACTACTGAAACAATGGACTCCAGGAAGTTAGAATCTCATACTGGGAGAAAGAAAATGCTGGGGTCCCAGTGCCAGCCATAAGGGAAGTCTCTCAGAAAAAGATTTCACATGGTTCTAACAACTTATCTGACCACCTAGAGCCTGATCTGTCAGTAACAGGTAGGACCTCACCTTGACCAGCACTGCTCAGCTATGCAGACATCTAGCCCTCTACTTAAATGTAATCTTCATGTAAGGACCCCAAAGATGGACTTGGGGAGGCCATTGAACCTCTGTCCCTCTTCCTTATGTGGCCACGTTGGATAAGTCTTGTCCTCAGCTTCTGTCACTTGTCTGTTTAGTTGACCTATTGAGGACAGTGGCTGACCTTGGTTTGGGGGCTTCAGAGCCCAGACTATGGGCCAGATAACTCCAAAAATAACACTGTTAATATGTCATTTTCTTTCACTTCAGATTTTTTTTTTCATTTTTGTATTGCATTATGTGACTATTTAAATGAGAATGTCCCCCATAGGCTTATATATTTGAATGCTTGGTCCCGAGTTGACAGAACTGTTTGGGAAAGATTAACGGGTGTGACCTTGTTGGAAGAGATGTGTCACTGGGGGTGAGCTTTGAGATTCAAAAACACAAGTCATTCCAAATCCCCTCTCTCTCTCTCTCTCTCTCTCTCTCTCTCTCTCTCTCTCTCTCTCGTGTGTGTGTGGTGTGTGTATGTATTAGTTGTTGTCTAAACATGGAAGTTCTTAGCTATCTGCTCCAGCATCATGCCTGTATGTTTGCTGCCATGTCCCCATCATGATGGTCGTGGTGTTTTGTCGTGATATTAGAAAAATACTAAGACACATTGTGTGTGTGTGTGTGTGTGTGTGTGTGTGTGTGTGTGTGTGCGTACATCACTGTGCTGTGTACATGTGGAGGTCAGAGGACAACTTTCAGAAGTCATTTCTTTCCTTTCACCGTGGAAGTTGCAGGGATCAAGCTCAGGTCTCCAGCCCATGATCCCCTTTCACTGCACACCTCACAGGCCCTCACCTCGGTCTATGTTTGAGTTTAGCATCAAGACCTTTAAAGAAAATGCTTCACTTTCAAGATGTGGCTCTAATAGTGGAAATATCAGTGGGTTTGGCAGGCCAGGGAAGGAGATATTTTTAGATCAAGCTCTGCCAAGTGCCTGTGGCCTTCAGGTCCTGCCAGTCACCTGCCGTGTGCTGAACACCAACAAGGGATGTTTTCATTTCCTATTTGCTGCCATAGCACATTACCACATATTTAGTAGCTTAAACCCATGCACATCTGTGATGTCATATTTCTGGAGGTCAGAAGTTCAGGGACAACACCAGGGTGCTCTGCTTAGAATCTCACAGGTCTGCACTCCTTTGGGGGAAGCTCTGGAGATGGTCTGCTTCTGAGGTCATTGGTTACAGGCTGAATTCCATTCAAATGGTTATAGAAATGAGGTCCAGTTTGTAGCTGAGGGCTGGTCTCCTCCGTTGCTATGGGCTGCCTGGTTGCCTCTCATGCTTCCCCAGTGAGCTCTGCAACCAGAGCTCAATGAATGTCACTCACTCCAAACCCTTTTGACCTGTTCTGCTAAACCTCTCTGACACCAGTCACAGGAAATTCTCTGCTTCTTGGGTTTTGTTTTCTTTTTTGAGAGTGTCTGGGGTGGATCTAAGGTCTCACACATGCTAAGAAACCCCTCTCCTGCTGAGCTACATCACAGCCTGCATTCTCTGCTTTGAGGAGCTCCTGCAATTCTACTGACCCAGTAGGACAATCTCTAAGATCTATAACCTTAACTATACTGCAAAATGTTTGCCATGCAATACAACTTCTAGGTTTCAGAAATTAAAATATGTGCATATTTGTGGTACGCCCTACCTACCACACCCAGCAAGAAGGCAGAATGATGGGATGGATTAGCACTGCTGCTCTGCCACTGTAACTGTGGGCAAAGCTGTTAACTGCCCGAGCTCCAATTTTTATCTCCATTGAAGAGGAATGGGAGCTAGGGCTTCACAGTCTTGTCACCATCTAATCATGTAACTTATATCAACTTAGATACACAAAGGAAGGCCATCAGTTCAACAGACACATATGTCACTGTTGCTGCTCTGTGCCACGGGGTACTCGGAGCACTCTTGTGTTGTGTGCGCTCCCTCTCTGCCGCCTTGGAGTTTCTAGCAGAAGGAAGCCACTACAGCAGAGCTGGTTAATGACATGGGCTCTGGAGCCAGTTGCTTGTGCTTAATTCCTAATTTCTCTATTTATTTGCAGCCCTGAGAAAATTATCAAGTTGTGTTTTAGAATCGTGATCAATTAAAAAAAAAAAAGAGTAACGTCAGGGGCTGGTGATGTAGCTCAGGTGGTATAATGCTTGTCCATTATGGATTTAGCCCTGGGATCAATCCCCAGCACCACATAGAGTAAGTGTTGTGGCCCATACTTATAATCTCAGAACTTGGAGGTATGAGTAGGAGGATGAGAGAAGTTCAAGGATATCCTCCATCCTCAGCTGTATAGTGAGTTTGAGGAAAGCCTGTGGTCACTGGATAAATGAATGAGTGATTGGATAAGTAAATCAATACATTAAAAAGGAAGAAGAGTGGCATCTACTCCATAGCTGTCACAAGGAGTAAGTGTACTTCCATATGCAAAATGCTTAGAAGTCTGTCTGGCAGCTGCTGCAATTGCCTTCATCCACCTCATGGTCAACAACCATATTCTGTCTCCCACTGGTCCTTCACTGACCTCCTGTCTGTGTTATCCAGGTGTATTTTCCTCCGTGATAGACGCAAAGTCCATTAGGGCTACTAGGTGGAAAAGGGTTGCTTGCAATCCACTCTTTGTTACTTAAGCCATGAAGAGTTCATTTCATAAACACATGGACCCACTGAGAGTGAAGTTGTCTCCTTAGAATGCCATGCTCCCTTCCTGTTCCTTCCCCAAGAGAAATGGCCTGAGGTCTGACAGTATCATGTTGCTGTGGATGTGGAGAAGTGGAAATGCCCAGACCTGTAAATGGATATGGCCTCCACGGAGTGCAGTGTGGGCAGGAGCTATTAAAGTCTAAAGTCAAGAACCAGCACATCTCCTGACCCAGCAGTTTCGCTTCTCAGAAGACACTTTAGACATGCCTGTCCAAGAAGTCAGGGAGAAGGAAGGATGGCCATGGCCCTGTTCTCCATGATCACAAAAATGTAGCAGCCTAAATCCCCCATGGAGTCAGGAAGATGCAGTGCTCTTCACTTGGAGTGCAAGAAGCAAATACGGAATTTGTGTCTGTTTTTAAATCCTCATGTTTTTCATAATTTTATTTGTACTTCATAAGATGTTAAAAAAATCTGTGTGTGAGCACACTCATGCACATGCATGTGTCTGTGTGTGTTGCGTATGCATGTGTGTTTACTTGCACAGGTGGAAATGTACGGTGATCAGAGGTCGACATCAGATCTCTTCTCTACCTTGGTTTTTAAGACAGGGAGGGTATCTCACTGAATCTGGAGCTCCCTGCCTAGTCTAGAGTGTCTGATCACTCAGGAAGTCCCAGGGATCCACTGTCTCCGTCCCCCAGCCCTAGGGAAGCATGCCACCATGCCTGGCTTTTGACACAGGTGCAGGGGATCCAAACTCAAGCTCTTTCCCACCAAACCATCTTTGCAACCCCTGCACTTTACAATTTTTAATAAGAACACCAAACTTGCTGTGTTTTGCAAACCCTGTTTTGCATTTAATTTTTCACAACAGCGTTCTGGTGTGGGTACTATTATCCTTTTTATTGGGGAGGAAAGTGGCACGTAGAGAAAATAAGTAACTTTTCCAAGGTCACCAGTGGCTTTGGAATTTGAACCCAGGCAGTCTGGATATGTAAGTGGGGTTAATCTCTATGCTATACAGCTGTTCCTTTTCTGGAATGTTCATGAGATAGCAATATAAGAGATCATGTCTTAATGTGTAAAGATAATATTTAGAGAACTTGATCATAAAGTTTTAAACCAACTTAGAGCAGTGTGCTGCTTCCTAGTTCCCGCAGCTGTCAGCCTGTGGATCTAAGAGTCTCAATGAGGGGATCGCCTTAATCAGACTGGCCTGTGAGCGCGGCTCTGGAACATTTTCCTGATTGCTGATTGACCTGCGAGGGCCCGCCCACCGTGGGCAGTGCCACCCCTGGGGCAGGTGATCCTGGGCTGTATGGGAAAGCTCTCGAGCAAGGCCTCAGGAGCCAGGAAGTAAGCAGCGTTCCGCTGTGATTTCTGCTTTCCTTGAGTCCCTGTTCTGAATTACCCCAACTATGAACCATGACCTGAAAGTATGAGCCAAATAAACCCATTCTCCCGGGTTGTTTTGATCAGCGTTTTATCACAGCAACAGAAAGCAAACTCCGACAGCAGCCACAAAAAGATGAGGTTGCCCATCTCACTCATTTCAGTGTCAGTCCCTTTGTGTTCCAGGTCCAGCGGGCCACCTTACACGTGCCAAGACCACATTAAGCCTCATGTAATGCTTGTCCTGGTCTGACCGCAAGTAGGAAAAAACCCTAAGGTATGTCTTTAGGCTCCTTGCTCTCCCTTATCAGCCTCTGTGACCCCAGGACACCGGCTGGGCAGGTGCAAGAAGCTCAAGTGTCCTCACAGAGATCTGTAAGGCTAAGTGACAGAGCTGGGGATTCTGGGAAGAGCAATGATAAACCTTAAAAATAAGAAGCTGCTCCTGGAACTGACGAATACAAAGACACCACAAGATACAGGATTAACATGCAAAAATCAGCCACCTTAAAGTAAGTCCACTTTGCAACCAGTGAGCAATTAGGTCCAAAAGGAAAATGACAATGTCATTTACAATTACTCAAAACCTTAAGATATAAACCTAATAAAATAATACAGACAATAAAATGAAAATTATAAAATACTGGTGAGAATCAGGGAGATCTAATTGGAGATGTATACTATGTTCATGAAGCAACCTGTTTCCACAGACAAAAATATGAAGCTCAAATGAAATCTAACACATTATACAAAACTTGACTCCTAATGAATCATCAATATAAGTCTAAGATATAAAACAATAAAAATTTTTAAGGAATGTAAGAGAAAAGCTTCTTGGCCTCATGGGAGCCGAAGCTCCCTTGAACATAACTTCTAAGGCACCATCCCTAGGAGTAAGCATGGAAATTGGACTTCATCAAACTTTAAAACCTCAGTTTTTTGGAAGAACCAGTTAAGAAGCTGAAAATACAGTCATAGCCTGTGAGAAAACAAAAACAAGACTGTGTAAAGTACTTTTAAAACTTAAGTGACACCCCAGATTCCAGGGCCATGGAGATGGCTCTGTGGGTCAAGGCACTTGCTGCCATTGCTGTAGACCTGAGTTTGAGCCCCAGGTCCCACATGGGTATAAGGAGGGGAACTGACTCCAGCAAACTGACCTCTGACCTTCACATATATACTGTGACATACACATATCATGTACATGTGTATGGGCCCCAAATATATATATTAGAAAATGGGTCAAAGATACAAAGAGGCATACGAAAACGACATAAACATATAAAAAAAATGTGCAGTGTCTCTGGCCATGAGAGAAATGCAAAATAAAGACACAATGAGCAGCTACTAATATGACCCTAAGTTTTTCATAATTTCAGATTATGAAATTTCAAATTTCAAATTCATAGCCTAGTCAGTGTTAGAATGGTTGTGTGTTTCTTGTGAATTGCTTGGGGGACTCTAGAATGATGCAGCAACTTGGAACACATTTGGCAGTTTCTTTTTTAGATTTTTTTATTTTATTTTCTGTGTAAGAGTATTTTGCCTGCATGGATGTATGTGCACCACATGCATGTCTGGGTGCCTCAGGATGTCAGAAGAGGGCATTATATCCCGTAGAAATGGAGTTACAGATGGTTGTAGTTGCCATGTGGCTGGTAGGTTTGGGTCCTCTCCAAGAGCAGAAAGTGATCTTAACCACTGGGCATCCAGCCCCTGGTAGTTCCTTAGACACACAGGGGCCACACAGATGGCTCGACAGATAAACGTGCTTGCTGTGCAAGCCTGGAACTCTGGTGGAAGTGGAAGGAAAGAACCACAAAGTTGTGCTAGGACCTCCCCATGCACACCTTGGCATATGTACATACACACACAGTAATAGTAATACAATTTTTAAAGTTAAAATGCACACATACCCCGAGACCTAGCCATTGCTTTCTTGTACATTTCTATTAAACATGAAAGTGCATGTTTGTGCTGAATCCTATTCATGAGCCCTCATAGCAGCTTTATTTGTAATAGTTCCAAACTGGAAACAACCCAAATGACTTTCTCCAGAACATTATGCCAACAGAAAAAAATCCAATCAAGAAAGGTTAAATACTACATGATGTCATTTTATAAAATATCTCAAAATTACAAAATAGTAGAAATTGTCAACAGGTCAGTGGTATCAGGGTTTAGAGTTGGGGACAGTGTGACCAGTGTGACAGTCAGGGGGTCAAATGGGGAAGCCGTGGTGGTGACAGTATGAGTCCTAATCCCGATCATGACGGTGACAGTGCTAATGTCTACACAGGATGGCATTCCAGAGTATCCTCCGTTGAAAGAATGGAGACGATTGCATGCGAACCCCAGAGCAATCTGATTACGGTGTCATTTAGTGATGCCGTTAGTTTCCTCTGCTCCCTTTGTAAGCTGTGTAAGTGCAGGCAAGCCANGTGACAGGACTTGGGGACTCTATAATTTCATTAGCTTCTAGTGAGTCTAAATCTATTTTAAGATACAAGAGCTTTCAACACTTTAAGGTATCTTATTTATAAAAGCTTGGGAATAGTGACATAACACTATATGGAGATTAAAATGAGTAAGGGGTCTTCGTGGACCAGTCCAAATAGAATGGAACAAGGAACTCTTGGATACATGGAAATCCTGTGTGGACAGGATATAGATAGGATAGAGGAGTCCAGACCCAGATCTTTGTGCTCAGGTGGCCCCTTCTCTAAGCCTTGTGACCTTGGCCCTGGGCTGGGCAGAGCTGCTGCTTCTTGCCGTAGGGAGACAAATGCCAGAGCTGGCAATTCCTGGAAGTTCTAAACAGGTGGTGGGGTATCAGGCACAGCTGGCCCAGGTTTGACAAAGATGAGATCTTTCCAGGGTTCCCTTCTGACCTGGGCTGGTCATATGGCTGAAGGGACATTGGACTCCTTTTGACATAAATTGGCTGCTCCAGCAAACTGCCTAGTGCTCTGAATTTAGTGCCCTCTCAAGAGAGCCTTAGGTTTGAGTTTGCATTCCTTCCTGGTTGTGTGAACTTGGGATAAGTTGTTTCACCACACTGGAGCCTCTGTGCTTGTACCCATAAACTGGACATCATATCCTCTGAGCCTGTCAGACTAATGCTACACAGGAGTGTGGATTAATATTGTTCAAGACAAGGGCTCAGGGCTAGGCCTGTTTGTTTGAGGGTACAGGACACATTTGCTTTCTTTCTGTAAGGTGCACACTAGGTACCAATGGAAGTGCTAGCTCTAGCATTCTGAAAGAATTTGTTCCTCCTGCTGGTCCTCTTGGCTGACTTCTCCTTTGTATCCAGCTAAAAGCAAGTCATACCAGTGTCCAAGGTGATGTCTGAGGGGTTCAGAAACCTTAAAGAGCTGTCAGGGGCATGGCCAGCATGAGGCATGGCCCATTGGTAACAAGTTAAGCTACCAAGATTCACTGCCAACTCTGTTTTTTATGAAATTATATGGGTGTCTTATTTAAGGTCTTAGACATGCCTGCCATCTGCACTTCTTAGGAAGCTAAGGCAGAAGGATCAGGCGCTCACAGCTTGCCTGGACTACAGAATGAGTGCACAGCCAGCCCAAGTCATTCAAATGGAACCTCTCAAAATTTAACGACAAAACGGCTGGGACACAGTTCTGTGGCAGAGCCCTTGCCCAAGCATGCATGAGTCTCTGAGTTTGATCTCCAAAACAAACAAACAAAATTAAAGTAAAATGGGCATGAAAGCCTAGACTCAGGACTGCGCAAGTATTAAATATGAGTATAAATACTCTATGGAAAGTCCTAAGCATCATGTTGGGGACACCATCATCATTTTGATGTCTGCACAGGTGAGGAAGGACACAGAGCATTTGCAGATGTTTTTAGCTTCCAGAACTGCTTCTATCATCTCTTTATACCATCTCCAGGAATCACTTTCACAGAAGGGTGAGGCAGCTGGCCTTGCCTCAGGTCCTGTGGGAAGTATTCTCTAGGGAGAATAAAACTATCTGGGTTACCTGCAACCTCACCAGATGCATTCCCTGGAAACTAGGCCCCAGCGATCTAGACTCAGTGGCTTTGTCAGGCCAAGATAACATCCTCTCTGTCCTCAGATGCCCCAAGAGTCAAGTAGATGCCTGGGCATGGTGGGGAGGGAGGAATAAGGATGTCTGTGATTGGTCAGCAGGCCAACCTCACCTGGCATAGAGAGGAGAGGAACTCAGTGTCCCTGGTCTGAGAGCTTAGTTTTCTGCTGCCTTTTGCTTTGCCCAGATTTCTGAGTCTCACTGAGTAGCCAAGACACATAAGCCACCAGAAACCACACAAGGCAGCCGGTCCAAGTCCTTGTTTTTCAATTATAACACTAAGGCCTATTTCAGGTTGCCACAATAGAGCACAGCCTGTCAACTCCCTTGGACAGTGCCCTGTCCCCCTGGACAGTGCTCTGCCCTCTGACCCCCATAGCAATCAGAGACATTTAGGTCAAGTTCTGATTCTGCTGGTTTCTGGTTGTGGGAGCTATGTATTGCTGCAAAGGCCACCACTCTCTGCCTTCACTTCACCATCTGTAAAATGGGATAACTAAAACCTCCAAGATTTCTTACAAGAAGCATTAAAGCTATGCAAGGATGGCTGAACATGGTGGGCAATGCAAATGAGCAGGACCTCGGGGAATTCAGTCAAGCTATTTGCCTACTACAGGCCATATGCCAACTATAGGCTCTGTACCTATTAACTCATGCCACCTTCCCACCAGCCTCTGGAGTCCAGTGGTACCCCATCTTTACTTCCAGAAAGGAGACAGAGGCATAGACTAGTTGAGAAACTCACTCAAATTCAGCAGCCTGGATCCTGAGTTGGTGATCTTACCCTTCCCACTGAGGATTCAAGTTGACCTCCTCAGAGCACCTGACAGCATACAGCGCGTGTCAGTAAAATATAAGAGTTAGAGAGTAGGGAGGCTGCATGCAGGGCCTGGAGCAAGGGTCCTTTACCAGGAAGTATAGCCACTGGAGTCTGTCCTTGCTTCTACTTTGTTTGAGACAGGGTCTCTTGATGTTTCCCACTAAAGATGCCTGGATAGCTGGCCTGTGAACTTCTGGATATCCTTCCATCTCTGTCTCTCATCTCCTTCTAAGGGCACTGGGATTACAGCTGTGCACTGCCATGTCTGGCTTTATTGTGGGTTCAAATTCAGGTCCTCATGTTTGCACAGCAGACACTTGGCTCATTGAATCTTTCCAGCCCTCAGCTTGGGTATTTGAATATGAGGTCAGCAGTTTGTGCCATCCTGATTCCAGAGACCCCCACTGCTCATATATAATGGCAGGCATCTTGAAATGCTCAGAACAGACTCAAAGAATTATCTGTCCTAAAAGCCAGCAACCTCCTAACTGATGAACTTATTCATAAGAAATCTCAAGGGAGGAGCTGGGTAGATGGCTCAGTTGATAAAATGATTGGACATGATTCTCAGAACCAATGAGAGAGGGCATCTGGGTATGGAAGTATGCATTTATAATCCCAGTGCTAGGAAGGTAGAGACAGGAAGATACCGTGGGCTTGCTATCTAGCCAGCCTGGCCTGCGTGGTGAGCTCCAGACCAGTGAGAGACCCTGCCTCAAAAAAAAAGGTGGACATCACCTGCAGAATGACTCAAGGCTGTCCACACACATAGATAGGGACTTGTGCAGGACATCACCTGCAGAAAGACACTCAAGGCTGTCCACACACATAGGGACCTGTGCCCACACATGTGTGCACACACGTGAGCACACACACACACACACACACACACACACACACACACACACACACCTGACACCTGTAGACTTCAGGTAAGGCTCACGTAGCCATACACCTGTTTTCAGTTGTCTAAAAGGTAAGGAATAAGAGAATAGGATTGCATTAGATCCATATTCTTCAAACTTTGGAGCATTCATCATTTTAATGATAATGCAGCTTAATGTGTACACCAGATTCATGATTAAATGAAAAGTATTTCTCTATTTAAGATTAAATCAAAGTTCCTGATGTCTCTGAGGGGTACTGGTTCCAAGGACCCCCATAGATGCCAAGATGAATTGATGCTCAAGCCTCTGATGTAAAGTGCTATAGTATTTGCATGTAGCCTACATAATCCTCCCATACACTCTGAACTATCTGTGGAGTGCTTGTACCCAACACAATGCAAATACTCATAATCACCATAGTGTATTGTTTAGGGGACAATGACAAGAAAAAAGGTATGTGTATATAGCACAGATGTAATTAAAATATTTTCAATGGTTGAATCACAGGTGTAGAATGCAAAGATACAGAAGACCAGCTGTGTTTGCTTGTTATCTGAGGGACCAATGATAAGTTGAAGTATTATTGTGATGTAACATATAACGTGTTTATCTATTTATTAGTCAACCATCTGTTCATAATCAATTATCTATCATCTATCAAGCAATCATCCATCTATCAATCAATTTTCCATATATCAATCAGCTGTCAAATATCCATATATCTATCTACTGTCAATCAATCACCTATCATCCATCTACCACCTACCATCTTCTATAAGTTATCCTTCTACCAGCTGTCTAGCTATCAATCATATATCAGTCATCCATTTATCTCTCATCTATCTATATCTAATCTATCTATATGAAGTGCCTATCTATCTCTCTTTTGGTCACAGTGATGCCCAAGTCACTGATACACTGGTCAAGGAAGCAGTCTCCTGATGAAAGGGTGGGTCTTCTCTCTAAAGCACACATGCTCTTAGAACAACATAAAGCAAGAAGGCCATCACAAGAAGCTGGCCTCTAGAACCAAATATTATTCCAAATAATGTGTGTGCCTGATGAATTATCTGGTCTCTAGCATTCTATTATAAGAGTAGGAAACAGATCAGCACGCCACCCATCATCTGGCACTCTGGGCCAGGCACACACATCTAAAACACTGTGTAGAGTTTAGTAGCCACCACCCCCTCCATTTGTCCCCACTACATCCAGAGAAGTTAATTATCTCATCAGATTACTAGTCACATCATCTATTGTTTTTCCTGGAAAATCCAGTTGGGCTTTTTTGTGTGAAGTATCCCAACATTTTAATGTTTGCAACAAATTAGGATATTTTTTAAAGCAACAACAACAAAAAACTATTATAGTCAAATAAAACCCATCTGTAGAATAGATGTGGCCAATGGGCTTGTGTCTACATCTCAGCTCTGCCACTGATGTCCATGACTATGTCATGGTAGGCAATTACAATCCCCACATTGTGCCACTGATTTCGATGGAGTGATGGCAAGGTGCAGCACCAGGCACATGCTGACAATCAGTGGGTCTCATTGTTATGACAACAGGGACATAAAGCAGCACCAGGACTCTGGTTATGCAGAGATGGAGCAAGGCAGATGGATCACTTGGAGTTTGTCAGGTTTTGTGTGCTTTTGAAGATACTGGAGGAAGATATCCAAAGGCTGATGGACAGGGGGATAGGACTGAGGATATTTCTCTGGGGTGGGGATGGCTTCTACTGAGAGTGTTTACAAAGCAGCGAGATGTTATGTTTGTGTGCATTCATATTTATGTGTGTGGAGCCCAGAGGACAACCTTGGGTGCTGTTTCTCAGGAGCCATCCACCTTGTTTTTTGAGACAGGGTCTCTCATTAGCCTAGAGCTCACCAAGTAGGCCACATTGTCTGGCCAGAGAGTCCCAGGGATCCTGCTGTCTTTGCCTTCCTTGCACTTGGATGTTAAGTGCACACCACGACGTCTGGCTTTTCTTTGTATATGAGTACCAGGAATGGAAGTTAGGTACTTACAAGGCAAGTGCGTCACTAACTGAGCCGCCTCCATAGCCCCAGATGAGAGATTTAAAAACAGCTTTGTGAAGATTTATTTTTACTTTTGATTGTGAATGTGTGTGTGTGTGTGTGTGTGTGTGTGTGTGTGTGTGTACACATGCACATGAGTACAGGTGTGCACAGAGGCCAGAAGTGGGTGTCAGAGCCCTTGGAGCTGGAGTTCCTGGCAGTTGTGAGCCATCTAACATATGTGCTCGGAACCAAATTCAGGACCTCTGCAAGAGCAGCACACACTGTTCATCACTGAGTCACTCTCTAACTCCCTTAAAACATCTTCTAACGTACTTTTGTAAGTTCTGCATGCTCACAGGCTTCAGGACACCACTGCCATGTTGGATGCTTGGCATTGTTTCTTGAAGGAGATACAGTTCCTTGAACTGACACTTTTCTGTTGAGAAATAACAAGAATAAAGTCATACTAGTATTGGTTCTTGTTTATATAGGCCATTTTAAAGACTTTTTATTTTTAAGTGTGCATGTGTGTGTGTGTACAGTATGTGTACACAAAAGTGTGCAAATGTGCACATCTAAGCTCACTCTCAGAGGCCAGAGGAGGACATTGGGTGCCTGCTCTATTACTTTATACCCTATTCTCTTGAGACAGTTACCTCTCATTAACCTGGAGATAGCCAGACATCCAGCAAGCTCCAGTCTCTACCCCTACCCCCACCACACCATCCCTGGAACACAATCCTCATGATTACACAGCTTTTACCCACTGTGCCATCTCTCTCTCTCTCTCTCTCTCTCTCTCTCTCTCTCTCCGTGTGTGTGTGTGTGTGTGTGTGTGTGTGTGTGTGCACATATGAGCAACTGTGGTGTATGTGTGCATAGTATATGTGGTGTGTGTGCCTGTGCATATGCAGAGGACAGAGGAGGATATTCCATGGCCTGCTGTACACTTACTGCTTCACTCTAGAGACAACACTAACCCTGGCACTAACCTGGCAACTAAGCAAGCCTCAGTGATCCTTTCTCTGTCCCCCACCGCACTGGGGTTACCATTGCATGAATTGTATGTAGGTGCTGCAAACCAAAGTCAGGTCCTCATGTCTACTGAGCAAGACTCTTATTCTCTGGGCATCTCCTCAGCCTCCAGACACTCTTTTCTGCCATCATGAACATGGAACCAGGAGCTTGGTTGATGTCCACCAGAATTTTCTGAGTCTTCTCTTATCTGTGGGGTCTTGGTCTCATTTATGGGAAGAAACGTCCTCCAGTTAGGGGATATGGGCTGCTCCTGCTGTTCTGTATCCTTTCTGTGGTTTTGGCTGAGTCACATCTACATTTGGACTTAAGTTTATTATTTGTAAGGCAAGTGCTGGACTGTGATTCACTATCTAGGGAGACAAAGGACTGCAGGCTGGGTGTCTGAAACAATAGGAATGTGTTTCTTCACAGTTCCGAAGGCTGGAAGAGCAAGCCCACAGAGTCAGCAAGGCTCCCCCAAGGCCTCTCCTTGGCTCTCCTTTATGTGTATCCGATTGTCTGTGTCTAAGCACCTTTTTATACAGCTATCATTCAGTTTGCATTAGGGCTACCCCATGACTCATCTCACTTTGACTGCCTCCTTAGAGATCCTGTTTCTGAGGACAGTCACATTCTGAGCTAAGGAGGAAAGAGGGTCACAGCTCAGCTCACAGTTCATGTAACAGACCAGACCAGCATCTTCCAGCATTTGAGTGGGGGTGGCTTCATGGCAAATGAAGAGGCTGATCTTGAAGAACCACCAGGCATTCTGAGTACAGGAAGAAAAGAGAGTGCAGTTTAGCACTAATGTGACTTTCATTTTTCTTGTTTTGTTTTATTTTGATGAGGGTTTTGTTTGGTTTTGTTGAGACAGGATCTCATCATAGAGCCTATGGTGGCCTCTAACTTGCAAATCTCCTGCCCAAGCTTCCTGAGTACTGGAATTACAGGTGTGTACCAGCCTGGTATGCCTTTAGCGTACTTTTGACACATTTCAATGAAAAGGGAGGATAGGCCCCTGGCAGAGGTTCAGCAAACAACCACAGCTGTATAAGTCACCTGCAGCTGTGTAACAAATTACCCTCAAATTCAGTAGCATCAAAAGACTATTCATGCCCTGGACAACCGTCCACAGGTCAGAAACCCAAGAGCATCTTAGATGAGTGGCTCTGGTTCATGGTCTCTTATGAGGTGACAATAACCTCAAAGTTTGACTGAACTAGTAGATTCACCTCTAAGTTGGCCCAGGGTGGTGCTGGAAGTTGGTGGCAGCTCTCTGCTCTTTATCACCTGGGTGTCTCCCAGGCTGCTTGAGCACCCTTACAACATGGTACCTGACTAGATCCAGAACCAGCAGTGGAGAGAGCCAGGGAGCAGATGGAAAGCAGCATTAGACACCATCACTCACAGATCTGTTCTGTCAAGGGGCTGTGAAATACATAGGACCCAGGTTAGCCCTATTCACTGCAGGGGGAACTGATGCAAAGTCCTCAGTAGCAGTGGGTGAGGCTGCTGGGGACCATCTCAGAAGCTAGAACATTAGAGAGTCACAAGTCCTGCTTTCTAGTAGCTATTTTATTGGTCACTTCCTTTAGAGCTGATACACAGAAAATATGTGTTAGTGTTGCTTGGTCTTTTAATTCTCCAGCAATGCTGTGTGACACATAATCGGTTTTCACTTGACAGTATGCTTCTGAGACCTCTCTGGGTTTACATCAGTAGATCTGGTGCAGTGCCTTAATTTAACAGTACATGCCACTTTATTTATCCAGTGTCCCATTGGTGGCCATTTAGAAATTCCTAACCTTTGCTTTTATGACAATGAAGGTTGGAAATCCTTGTCCATATCCTAGCATAAGCAATGAAGAGAAAGTGCTGAGTTGTAGCATATACGTGTTCTGTCTTTTTAGTAGGCAGGGCCAATTGCCCTTTAAAATAGTGATTTACATTCTCATTCTCCCATAAGATAGTTTCCATTTCTCCACAACATCACTAACTCCTGTTGCTAGAAATTTTAATTTTTGCATATCCTTTGTTTTTGCTGTTTGCTTTGGAGTCTTTGGGGGTTTGTATTTTTTTTATTGTTTGGAGAGAGTCTTGCTGTGTAAGCCCGGTTTCAAACTCATGGTCTTCTTACCTCAGCCTCCCAAATTGTAGAATTACAGATATGCATCATGGCAACTGCTTGTTTTGACAATTTGATAGATATACTAATGGTATTTCAATGTTTTGGATTTTTTTTGTCTGTTTTGGGTTTGGTTTGTTGTTTTTAGATGGGATTTATACTCAAAAGGTACTTGTACTGTTGTATTCAATAGGTAGCTAGGAATGATCTTGAACTTCTGATTTCTGTTACCTGACTGCTAAGATTACAAGTAAATGTCACCACACTGAGTTCATGCAATGCTGGAGATAGAACATGGGACTTGGTACACAAGCAAGTCATCCACTAAACCACACACCTAGCCCTTAATTATTTTTTAAGTATGTTTGAAAAATATAACACAAATTTCCCTAAGCCCCACAGCCACAATGCTTTCTGCTGTATGAGTTCAACTTTAGATCTCTCACGTAAGTGTGATCATACAACCCATGTTTGCATTCTGCACCTGGTTGGCTTCTCTCAATGCAGTGTCCTCGGACTCCATCCACACTGTAGTAGGGACAGGATTTCCTTCTTGTGAGGCACCTGCCACACTTCCTTTATCCATGTATCTGTAGATGGGCATTTGGGTTGTCTCCATGTGTTGCCTATTGTGAAAAATGGCTCTGTGGACACAGGTGCACAGATTTCTTTCAATTATATATATATCCAGAAGGGGATTCCTAGATCATGCAGTAATTCTATTTTTAATTTCTTGACAACCCCCAATACTGTTTCCCATAGCACTACATTTTTTTTTTTACATTCTCATCAACAATGGGACAAGAGTTCTTGTTTCTGGGCTAGAGTGTACCTTGGTTGGTAGACTGCTTGCCTAACATGCATGAGGCCCTGGGTTTGATCCCCCAGTACTTCATAAAGTGAATGTGGTGCCACATACCTGTAATTCCTGCACTTATGAAGTGGAGGCAGGAGGATCAGAAGTTCGAAGTCCTAATCTACAAAGCTACTTCAGAGCCAGCCTGGGATACATGGAACCCTGTCTCAAAGAGTTACAGATTTCCCTGTGCTTACCAATAAATACTTACTATTTTTCTGTAATTGTTGTTTTTTGACAATGGCCAACCAACATCTGTGTTTTATACCTCACTCAGTTTCAGTGAAGTTGGGCATCCATACCCTGCCCATTTGAATGATGGAAACTCGCAACTCCTGAAAGATAAAGCCTTTATCCCAAAGCACAGGGCTAGACAATGGCGGAGCCAGTGCAGAAGCCGGGGCGCGGGGGGGGTGTAGTCTAAAGAGCAGCACCTTTCCAACATGCCACCCTGCCTTTAGGCTTTCAGTGCTTCTTTCTGAAGAGAAAGGAAGGAGGAGAGAATGGCCCCTGCTTCTGAATTCCTGCCGCACACACTACAGACAAGTGGGGGATGTGCACAGCATTGTTGTTCTTGGACTCGAAGGCCAAGTGGCCTCTACCTTCACCTAGAAGGAAGCAGCATACAAGTTAATACTCCGGACGGGAAATGTGTGCCTAGAAGATTACAGCTCCATTGTGTGTGGCTGGACGCCTTCCACTGGCTTTGTTTATGGGACAGATTGTTTTTGCTAAGTTGTTTGCTCCGGTAAGCCTCCAAGCTCTTGAGGCCCCTGGCCATAGAGAGGGTCACATTTACTGGCAGCACAGATCACAGGCAGGAAAGGTCTACAAAGGAGTTAGATCCTGTGAGAGACCTCCAGAGCTCCCTGGACAAAACAAAAGCTGCTTTTACTTTATTTCCTAAATGGAGGTGCCACGGGTGTTGATCTTTCCTTCCCTCTTGGCTTCGGGTGCTGATACTCTGTGTCACTGTCCACATTCCATGACACACTTCCATATGTGCTGCTGCGATTTTGAGGCATTTTCTTTGGTTTTCCTAATTCTTCCTTCCAGAAAACAATGCACTCAGTAGTTCAAGCTTTGCTTCACCATTTGTTCCACATCATGGAGCAGATGGAGCCTGTAGAGTGTAAGGTGAACACGCCCCACCCAGGGGCCACGAGAGGGGTCTCTCCTCTGGTGGTCTTGGCCTGTGTTCCTCTGACGGAGAACGCATTGTGTCTGGCTTTCAGAGCAGATGCCAGCTGCTAACATGCACTCCTTCATTGTTCTTTTTGCCCACCCACCTCGCCACCCAGCCCATCCTACCTCCCAGCATTTCCCACTCTTCCCAAACCTCAAGAATTTAGGCCAGTTAGTCTAGAAAAGACAGATGTGGAAATAAAGGAGGATTGAGGGTCTTACCGTGGCTGAACATGGAGAAAGGCCACCCTGGCCACAGAGGTGACTGCAGCAACAGGAACGTCAGTGGAAAAGCACTCAGCACAGTGCTTCCTAGGGCTGAGGGTGTAGCTCAGTGGAAAGCATGTCCTTAGCATACACAAGGGCACGAGTTCAATCCAAGCACAACAATGCAAGTCCCTCTAACTTCCTGCATGCTACCTTGGGCCAGACCTTCTGCTACAGACAATCTTGCCAGTGTGAACCACAATGAGCTGACTGATTAAAAAACAGACACCTAGACCCAACTGTATCAGAGAAGGCTTCCTGGAGGAGGTGACATCAGATTGAGCCTGAAAAAAAGAGTTTCCTCCTGCTATTTAGGCAATCTCACCAAGAGAAATCCAGAGCCTTGAGAGACACCATGACTTGAGATATCCATGACTGCTGAAGTGCCTGGCCAGGTCCTCATCCGTTCACATATCTATTTACTCATTCAATCAATCTACAAAGTGTCAGTGAACATCTATAGTGACAAGATAAACCTAGGTCCCAGATGGCTTCAGGTATTTCCCATGACACTGTCATATGCCAATAGCTGAGATGGAGAGGGAGCACGCTCTGAGGCCCTATGCCTAGGATTCCTCATTACTAACTTTGGTGCTCATCTGTCTTCAAAGTGTTAGGAATGGCTTTTGTCCCCATTTTAAAGGAAGGACATTGAAGTTCAGGGACTGTGTTATCTGGAATTTGGGACAATGTGACAAATGCCTGAGAGATTCATTCGACACACAGCTTCAGTCAGTGGTATCTGGTTCTACAGAATGTCATGGAAGGGAGGATGAGGTCAGGGCACATTGCTGACCTTGTGGCAGGAGATAGGAGGAAGAAGGATGTGGCTTTGGACAAAATAGAGCCCCCAAAGACACCTTCTAATTTTTCTAGAACTTGTCAAACTAGGACCAGCATCTGGGGACTACATGCCAATGGGGTACATGTCATATTCCAGCCATAACAGGGATGGCATGTAGTCCTCATGGCATCTTCCACTGTGCTTGTTTGCAAACCCAGGACAAGCAGGAACCCACC
>LZPO01008098.1:157812-193648 GCA_001675575.1 Neotoma lepida | reverse complement strand
CTGTAGCTGAAGGATAGTTTGCCCAATCACAGGGTTCATAGATTTGCTTCTGAAACCATGCAGAGAGAAACTCAAATGTCAAATATAAGAATAATGATATTTTCCTTAGGGAATTTGCTACATTATCCTTTGAGTTTGCTTAGCCATAAGGAAATATCTTTCATTTGATGAATAATTCAAGTCCAAGTCATGTTGCCATGGAAAGGGAGCAGCTATCTTTGCCAATTGTTTTTTATGAGGCACTCGGTTCCACAGACATAATGTTTACCTCTCTTGAGGGAGCAACAGCTCTTGACACGGGGAAATATGATTCCAGCAAAAATCTCAGTTCTCTGTGCTTGTTAAAAATTACTTCAGNATTCTGTGTTGCTTCAAATACATGGGAAAGATTCTTATACTCAGGGGTAATCTGGTAATGATGTGACAGATGTCAACCTTGAGAGAGGGACAAAAAGAATTTGGAGCCTTGGAAAAACTATGTAACTTCTGCTTTTCTAGAGACCGATCAAAGTTGTTTGGTCTAGTGAAAAGATAAGCTGTGGGGAAAATGGCTCCCAGCAAATCTCCTAACATTTGCTCTCGTTTTGTGAAAAAATGTCTGTGTGAGCATCTGCTTGTAGAGATTCAGCTTCACTGTAGCCATCTTGGCTGGAACTGCCATTTTTCCTGCCAGCTGACCCTGGCATACACTCCAAACTCGATGAGACAAAGTTAAAAGGCTGAGTGAGCATGCTATGCCAGCACGATGTCAAGACTCTTTCTTTGTTTTTTATTTTACAATGTTTTATTTATTGTCATGCGTACGGTGTGTGTAGGAAAGAGAGAGCACACATGCCACAGAATGAGTGCAGAGGCCAGAGGACAAATTTTTGGAGACAGTTCTCTCCTTTCANCTTTACTTGGGTTCCAGAAATTGAACTCTGGTCATCAGGCCTTTGAGGTAAGCACTTTTACCCAATGAGCCATTTTGCTGGCCCCCAGACTGTTTCTTGACTGACACTGGACACATGAATAGTCTCTGAGAAAGGACAGTCACATCCTAATTGACTGTTGTATACCTTTGTCTCACTTAAACCCTTCCTCCTGCTTTGGGGGGCATAAACCCTCATGTCTCACTATCAGCCAGTACATGTGTCTACTCATAGGTATCTCTAATAAATTGTACTTTGTGCAATTNTGGACATACCTGTTTCTTTCTCAAATATTTCATCACCTTTACCTTTGGTGGCCAAGCTCTCATCTGNTGGGGTGGGTTGTTCCAAACAACTACTATTTGCACTGGAGCCATTTAATGGCCTGGTTCCCTGTTCTTGGGTCACCTTCATTATGTAAGAGTGTATATGGCTCCATCAATTCTGAACTTTAGATTTGTACCTTAACTGCAGCATGGGGCTTCCTGTCTGTGCCCCTCAGCAAACTCCAGCCCAACCTAACCCGTCCTTTAATCCTGCCCTTCTGAGTCTAGCTAGGANAGGAGTTGGCATATGCAGGCCATGGTGCCAGGTACCCCTGGAAAGAAATATAATACACTATGGTAGACATATGCAAAAAGTATTCACCTTCATCTACCTGACCCATTTAAAAAAATACATTAGACCAAGTGGCTTTTAAACAATAGAAATTTATTCCTCATATTTCTGAAAACCCAGATCAAAACAGTAGAGACTTGGTGTTTGAAGCCCCGCTTCCATAGACATGCCCAGCACTCACCATGACCTCAACAGACAGAAGGGGAAGTGTTCTGGTTCTTTCATCAGGNCATAGATCCCATTCATGGGAGCTCCACCCTCATGACCTATCCACACCCTAAGTTCTCACCTCTAATACTAACACCTTTGGGGACAGAATTTCAACATATGAATGAGGGCGAGGCACAATCATTCAGATTCTAGCAGTGTTAAATGTTAGGTCAGGAGATATGAAAGAAAATGAAGCTGGGGAAAAGAGAACTAATTGTTCATTATACATCTCTGCGTGTCAGTAATGACATTAGAGTGAAGCCCCTACATCTTCCACAGCAAGCCTTTTATGAAGCTGCAGCTATTTTCATTTGGGAGGTTAGGTACCTTGGAGGGTCACTTAAGAGAAAGGGATACATTTTTAAGGAAACTCAGCAGTTCTGCGTGGCGACTGAGTGATCACACCCATGAGTAGATAGCATGAGGCAGTGTAAGGAGATGAAAGATTTGGGTTGGCAAGGTAGACCAATAGGTAGAGGCACTGGCACACAGGCTAAAGACCTGAGACCAACTTCCAGACTTTACAGGGTGGCAGGACAGAACTGATTCCTGACACTTATCCTCTGACTTCACATTCATGCCTGCATACCTGGACAGACAGCACACACACACACACACACACACACACACACACACACACACACATTAATTTTTAAAGCTACTCTTGGGATGAAGAGATGGGCCATTTGGTAAAATGCTTGCTGTACAAGCATGAAGACTTGAACTCCTGGATTCAACCCCCAGAACCCCCACACCGAAGTATCACAAAGGACTAGCTATCTAGATGTCCTTTGTGCCCTCAAGCCTGTTGATGCATCAACTCTCTTTTAAATTTTTAATGAAATAGCCCAAATGCGCTGAGATCTCTTGGACAGCCAACCTCTCTGTGACCCATGGCTGAGCTGTGGAACTCCTGTGTTGACTGACTCATTGTTGCCTATGGCACTGCCTCTGCCACTCACCTACACTGGGCAGCTCCTGGATCCTGCAGCACAGCACTGGCACCAGACCATAATAAGTACAGCAGACTCTCTTTNGTGTTTGGTTTTATTTGTCCCTCTGGTTATTTGAGACAAGGTCTCCCTATGTAGCCCTGGCTGTTCTGAAACTCACTATATAGGCCAATCTGGCCTTGAACTCACAGAGATCCAAGTCACCACACTTGGCCCCTTACTAAGGACTTGAACCCAGGATCAGTGAAGTTGCTGTGAGCAATTGTTAAGCAGCCCTGGTGTAAGGGCCCCTTATCAATTTCTGCTCTGAGAAGTCCTTGCAGGATCTAACTCGGGCTATCAGGCAAGCATTTTTACAGTGTGAGCCATCTTGCTGGCCCCAAACTCTTTTTAATGGATCCTCTGTAAACCTGAGGTACAGATAGCTGGAACTAAAGGAGAATGCCAAACAAAGTAAAGGCCTTTAAAAATGGATATTCCTTAGAATTTTGTATAGAGAGGGCTGGAGAGATGGCTCAGTGGTTAAATTATGTACTGTTCCCACAGAGGACATGAGTTCATTTCCAAGTACCCACATCCGGTGGCACAGCTACCTTTAACTCCAGCTCCAGGTGGCCCCACATCTCTGGCCTCTTCTGACATNTACACTCACACGCATACCCACACACAGACACACACAGACACATACACATAATTTAAAAAAATAAAATAAATCTTTTTTAAAAAAACATTTTTGTACAGCAAACATGTATGAAGATGGTAAGGAGTTTACAAATATATGGCAACACAAAAAATGTTATCATTAAATATTTCTNTGTGATTCATATATAACTTTAGAAATATAGTTCCTCACCTCCATCTCTGCCCAAGGACTCATCATATACTATATCACTTTTATGAAACACTTTGGGGTTTTGGGGTTTTTGAAACAGTATCTCACTCTGTAACCTAGACTTGCCTTAAATTTGAGGCAATCCTCCTCAGCTGTGGGCTTACAGTTATGCCATTACAGGGGTGTGCCACCATTCCAGATTTAAAACCAAGCATCTACTTTTGATTTCCTCACTCTCCCCACTCTGGGCCTGGCCAGGGATTGAGCCTGGATCTTGGCCCTTACCACACAGATATTGTCCCCTTTAGCTACATTGCTACCATAATTTGGCTCAGAAGAGCCCATGAGGAGATGCCTGGTGGGTGGCACTCCTGGGAGAAGGTGGGTGCTGATTTTCATACAGGGCTAGAGTGAGCCCAGAACTTTCATTTTGTGGATTCTAGTGTGGCCCTTGTAGAATTGGAAGCTTATGTACGTGTTTGGCAACACAAACCCGTTCTATAAGAACTGTCATGGACACGGCCCCCAGCCTCATGCACAGACAGGGCTGCTATAGAAGTCACAGCAGTTAGCAAGACTCCGGACGCTGAACTCCTTGTCTTCCCAGGGACCCAAGAAAGAAGGCACGTTGGTGCCGTTCAGCCACGTACTGAAACGATAAAGCCAGGGAGATGCACAGGGGTCAGACACAAACAAGGCAGCACAATATATCAACAAGTTTCACCAAGTAGCTGAGAACAAACCAAACCTGTGGCTGGGTCTGTTGGCCACAACCAACGAAATGAGATCCACTTACATGCATTTTGCTGCTCACATTTTAGTTAATGCTGGTACAGAACCCTGTCCAGTGTCTGCCCTGTGGCCAGCTCCTAACCTCAGCCCAGTTAGAAATAACATTTCCAGACAGGTGAGTCAAAATTAATGCCTTATAGGTGATCTAGAATTGAATTTAATAAAAAAAAATAATAAGCTGATAACCTAAGGCCACTTTCCTCTTAGGGACAAAAAACTCCTTACATTTAATTGGTATAAATTAATTAGGCAAAGGTATTTCTCTTTTAAATTTCCTCGATTTTCATTTTATTCAAATTGAAATAGAATTACATCATTTCACCCCTCTCCTCCCTCCTGCCCTTCCCAGCTACACTTCCTCACCATTCCCATATTCCCCTCTACTCTCAAGTTAATATTTTCCTTTTCTTTTTCTTCAATTATTATCATTATATACACATGTATGTATGTATAGGTATACATACACACACACATATATATGTTATATATATATACCAGCTGTTAATTTTTTCCAATTATGTATATTTGTGGGTGGGATACGTGCAGGTGACAGCAGGTGCCTTCAGAGAACTTAAGCCTGGATCCTTCTGAAGCTGGAGTTACAGCTGGTTGGAAGCTACCCAGTGTGCATGCTGAAATAGAACTGGGGTCCTCAGCAAGAGCAGCATGCTAACTGCTGAGCCATCTCCTCCAGCCCCAGAAACATTTCTTTCGGGATCTAGCTGCTAATGACTCTTAGAATACNGCTTTAGAAAATCNACAGAGAACATACACACCAGACTAAAGGGCTATCCAGTTTATAAATTCCTCTTTAACGATACACAAAATTTACGATTCATTTACTTTTACTTTATTTTTTGACCCGTTATGCAGCTAACATCTGAATACCCCACAGATCACTTACATACACATCACCTCCTAAGCCGACTCCAGCTCTGGTTTCTCTCCTGAGCCCCAGACTCCTCATTTGTGAGTGGCTTCATGTGGTGTTCACACAGAAACCTCCAAATTAACAAATCCNGGACTGGAGGGGGCCACTCCTTTCTCCTTTACACCTGTTCCTGTACTCATTGTGGTGAACACACTAGCTCAGGAGAAAAAAGGGAGTTCTTTCTCCTCCTCACCTTAGGCCTTGCTCCTGCTATCCAGTTGAGAACCAGTCCTACTGATTCTGCTTGGTCTAGCATACCTGAACCCTTACAAGCATCTCATCATCTCTTGCTGAGTCTGTTACAGCATGCGTTTGCTATGCTGGTGTCCAGAACCCTGCAGGCCAAAATCTAACTTCTCTAGGCTTTCATACAAGGCCTTTCAATAATGTTTCAGTCTTGCTTCCTAAAGCTCTCTTCAATCCCCTGCAGACCTCTACCAGCACACACCTTCAGCTTTGACACTGTCAAATGTTCTAATTCCTCATACCTTCCCTTTATGTGTCCCCAAACTAGTTCTTTTGTCTCAATGATAGGTCCTTCACATATTCTAAAATATAGTAAATGAGATCATCTTTACCCTATCTGAACTTGAAGTTATCCTGTAAAATTAAATTTATCTTATCTTCTCTTGGTCTTTTTGTTTTTGTTTGTTTGTTTTGTTTTGTTTTGTTTTTTGAGACAGGATTTCTCTGTGTAACAGCCCTGGCTGTCCTAGAACTCCCTTTGTAAACCAGGCTGGCCTCGAACTCACAGAGATCCACCTGCATCTGCCTCCCAAGTGTTGAGATTAAAGGTGTGCACCACCACGCCTGATGGTCTGCTCCATTTCTATCTGAAAAAAAACCTTCGAGTTTTACCAAGTAGGACTATTGTAAAATCATCACCTATAAACTATATTTCAGTCACAATAACAGAGGGACCACACTTCTTTCCCTTCCCCTACACACCACCGATAAACAGGCCCTGTCACACACAGTAGGGCTAATACTGAAGATAATAAGAGAAAAGAATACAGATGGAGGCCATCACCAACACTCCTGTTGTGTCTGATCTACTTCATACAGCTTCCAGAGGACTGTACTCAAGACCTCTCATCTCCCAACATCCAGAAGTTTCCTTAATGGAAGAGAGGAGATAGGAGAAGGGAGCAGGAACTATGGTGTTCACCTACTTTTGGAAAAGCTCTCTGCAGCACACGTAGGTCTCATAGGTTCTGTTGGTGAAACTTGTGCTTAGGAATGAGACACAGTCAGCTTCAGCTCCCCTGGGAACATAGAGGATTCCTGCACAAAGGAGGTAGGCATTACATGAAGGAGGAGTATTTGGCACATGGTCCCCAAAGTTCTCTACTGTTTGGTTGGGAGCTAGTAACACTGTAGATTAGGTGTCTGTGGATGGATAGTTAGTTACGTGAATACTCTGAGAGAGATGCTGTGATCTCTGCCAGAGACAGCGCTTAGGCACCTACCTGCCATACAGGCACTGATGAAGGAAACACAAGCACCCGTGAAGAGGGCCCTGAGCACAAGCTTGCACAAGTCACTCTTCCGCTGGGGCATTATTGATGCTATAGGCAACAAAAGAAAGCAATTGGATGTNATCCCCACACAGCAAGGAGGAGTAGCCCATGAGCTCCCATTCAGAAGAATATAGAAAAGAAAAAAAAAACACGTCAGATGAACAGTGTCCTTATGATCAACCATCTAAGGCTGCTAAAGCAGCCANAAGAGGTGTGTACATACATTAGTCTTGATAAATAACTCATACTTTTTCTGGATCGAGGATTGTATATCTGACCCTCACCTCAGTGATTCTGGAATCTACCCAAGATGNATCTGAGTCAAGCAAGGCTCTGAGCTGCTCCAATCAGGTGCATGCCTTGTGTTTGCCAGTTAAGATCTACACTCTTAAGTCTAGNCTGGAGTTAGATGGACCGTTGTGAGCCAGTGGACTAGAGAGGGCAGCATTCATCTCACCCCAGCCTCCAGAATCACAGCTATCAGGTGGCTGAAGTAGAACAACATGGACAGGTGTTTAACAGAAGGGGANCGGTAAACCAACAGGAAATTGTGTCACCTTCGAACTGTTTATTCAGCTAGCAATGAAATAAATTTAATAATTCCACCCCAGAATATGATGCCAGAAATGGCATTTTTCACACATTTTTTCAAGTTCTATTTCTTCCTAGACCCATATCTAATTTGTCTCTTCCAAGTGCTTGGAATTCTGACAGACATCCCCACGCTGCCCTCCAGGACCACCTCCTCTCTCCTGGTGTTCCTGCAGCCATAACCCATGGTGAGCAACCTCTCTGGCAATCTGAAAGTCTCTGTTTCAGATACTAAGTCCTCTGTACTCGAGGACCCTCACTCAGCTTTTAACTTGACAATGTATAACACTCACTTGCTCTATTTATCTGCTTTTTTTGTCTCCTTTCATTTCTTTTTGTGATTCCTGTACAAATATCANTTTTGTGAAAAAGCAAAACTATTGAGCAGCTTAATTTCAGAAAGTACCTTTGGCAGTGTAATGGCAAGACAGAAATATCATTTTAGTAACGTCTCCCTTTTAAGGAAAATAAAAATAAACCCGTTGTGTGCCTTGGCAGGAAGGAGAAGAAGGCAAATAAAGCTTAAAGGACTTAACCCCTAGTCAGCCTGACTGCATAAGCTCTGAGTTCCACGTGGCCTAAGAGGCCCACTTCCTATCAGCTTCTCTATCTAGCCTCAGCTTTGCAGTGAGCAAAGGTTGGGATCTGTTTGGCGTATTGAGGACCTGGGGGAATTTAACAACTCACTCAGGCCTCCCAACGTGATTCCTACGGAACTGAGATTGGCAAATCCACAGAGTGAAAATGTTGCAATAATTTCAGCTTTCATCTAGAGGAAAAAACAAGTAGATAAATTCAGTCCTGCTGTGTCTCACAACCATGGTAGATTTTCCAGGGCACACCAACTCTTTCTTACGGTGTTCTAAAGAACCATAAAAGATGTTCAGAAAATAACTGGCCCCTAAGTTACAACAGCTGCCATGATTTGGTAATACCACAAGACTCCTTGCCCAGCACTGTTCTTGTTAAACAAAAGGAGAAAATTACCCAGGGACACAAAGAGAGATGTAAAGATCAACTCACACCAATTTGAATGTGTAAATAAAGGGACTTCAGAACATGCAAAAGGTGTGTTCCTTGGACTGTCCCAATGTAAGGAAGCACCAGTTACCTTATAGATCAAAGTTGGGCCAGAATGCAGAGAAATAACACACAGACCTGGGGCAGAAGCTTAGTACTGAGACATATGGTTCTGCTTGTCTTGTGGTTAGGCTGGGACACTGGGAAATACCTATAGACCCACAATGTCTATGTGGAACTTAGTGCATTCCCTCAGATATGCATAGCCCAAACTTCTTACTCTGTGATTTTTCTGGATTGTCACTTACAGAAATCCACTGTTTCTCGCCATTGATCCACTCTTCTACTCCAGANAGACGTTTGTTCTTGTATTGAGANAGTTGTTGATAGGCCACAAATTCATTGATGAAGAATTTGATTCCCACTATCTCAGCCACTAGTGGGCAGTCTGCCCACTGTACACCCATCATGAAAACCATGGGCCGAAGGATATAGGAGCAGATGACCTGAGTAGAAGAGAAATCCCCCAGGGAAAGGAAGAGCAGACAACGGTCAGGTCCAGGAGCCACTCTGGAGACTCAGCCCCCCTCTCCTTACACTTCCCTCTTCTGCTAGGGCTTTCTCTTAGCTTACTGTAGGTCAGAAAACACAGCCAACACATATAATAAGACTTACCTGGAAAGAGAGGCCATGGATATCCACCATTTCCCCCAGCCAGGAAAGAGTAGCATTGATGAAGGCCAACACAGCCAAAAAGGCAATCAGGTTGGCTGCAACGTTAGCAACAAGGGATATGGCATCCGTGGCTCCATTGCTTGCAGCTTCCAGGATATTCCTCTCTTCCCTGTGGTTATTGGGCAGAAAGTATATGCTACCTCAGCTCCTCAGAGAAGAGAAGCGCCATTGCCCCCGAAGTGTGAGAAGTGATGAGATCCCTTAGTGATTTCAATAGTGGAGATTACTCTGAAGTGATTCGGATGCTATTGCCATGACAGTCTGATGTCAAGGACCTGGAGTAAGTATCTAAGGAGTTAATGCCAGGTGAGAAGGTTAAATCAGAACAAATGAAAATGACAAGCTGGATGCAGAGCTAGCAAAAGGAGACATGGAATGATGTTCTTCCTTCAGGGCGACTGAGAGTCTCTACCACCACAGGACCTCTCTGGATAGCACACCTTACCATCTCCCCTGACTCACCCACGGGGCAGTTTCACTCCCTCCTTGCTCTTGAGCTTGGATTCTTCTACTTCTGGATACACCAGTTTGGACAAGGCAAGTGCACAAGGGGCAGCCATCACTGAGGCAGAAATCAAGGATGACGCATCAATCTGTAAAGCCAGATGGGGGATTAGCACCACTGTAGGGCTCAACTGGGGTGCACCAGGAGTGATTATGCGGACGATGCCTCACCCCAAAGGATATGTAGGCTCCCAACACAGTGCCTGCAATGGTAGCAAAGCCTCCAGTCATCACTGCGTGTATTTCAGAGAGGGTCATGTCTGCAAGGTAGGGACGAATGAGCAGAGGNGCCTCTGTCTGGAAACAAAGAAAAACAGTCATATACCAAGAGTAACATAGCCCATAACGAAGTTCTTATCCCAGGCATGGAATGGACCCATCAGATGCGTGCCCTTCCAGCCAGTGGACAGAAAGCTTTGCCCATAGGCTTCAGACCTGCCCAACCGTCTCCTTGCTGACTGTGTTTCCACCTATTTCTATATCATGTTATAAAATACTGCAGACAACCAGTATTCNTTTATTTTGTTTAGCATGTTTAAATGCATACACTTACTGGGTGAATTATGGAGTACAGTGCACTTACTGACCACATACTAGATATCTACAAAGCATGCATNAAATGAACTGATAATAACTTATCTTTATGAAATAATAAAGAAATAGTAACAATACCGGGCCNCCAAGAAAGCTCATCCTGAGAACCTGAGTTCAATATCTAGAACTCAAATAGTAGAAGAGAGAACTGACTTCCACAGTTGTCCTCTGACCTCCACATGAGTGCCATGCTTACACACACACACACACACACACACACACACACACACACATACAGTCATTAAATAAATGTGGTAAAGTTTTAAAGAAATGTCTGTAAAATGTTTATTAACTAGGAAATTACCTAGCCTCAATCTAGGATGTCATTTATCCTTTAATGAGTGACAACAAAAGGACCTAGCCACTAAGACCATTAGTGCAAAACTGATTGTAGGTAATTTTAGCAAAATTTGAGGGATCTAACAGAAGAATCAGAAGTACTCTGAAAACATATCAAAAGCAGATAATCAGCCTAAGGCCTTGGAAGAAAAAGACCCCAATGTTCACTTTTTGCCCATTTGAAAAACCATTGTCCCTAATGTTGATTTGGTCAATCAGTAGCATATATTTAACACTATAATGGTTAATACTGATTATTGACAATTGATAACATCTTCTAGGAGACAAGACTCTAGGAATGCCTTGAGGATTCTCTTGATTAGGTCAGCTTGTGAGAGACTGTTTCAATTAGGTTAATTGAGGTGGGAAGACCCACTCTAACAGTGGGTAGTACCATCCCCTAGGCTTGGGTTCTGAATTGCATTAAAGAGAAAGCTAGCTGGGCACAGGCATCATTCTCATTCCTGACGGGATGCAACATAATCAGCTGCCTCGAGTTCCTGTCACCAAGATTTTCCCAACATGAGGGCTGGACTCTCAAACTGTGAGCCAAAAATAAGTCATTTCTNTCTTAATATGCTTTTTGCAGGGTATTTTATCACAGCAATAGAAGGACACCTATTCCACACAAACACCACTCTTATTTCATGTTGAGGGATATTTGTACACTGTGTGAAAATGTATTTGCTGAGATTGGTCTAATAAAGAGCTGAACATAGCTAGGCAGGAGGTACAGGTGGAATTCCAGGCAGAGAGAGAGGGAGGAGGAGGAATCTAGGTGCAAGAGAGACACGAGGAGACACGGAAGAAGCAGGATGGGTGGTANNTGACAGCACGTAGATTAANAGAAATGGGTTAATTTAAGTTATAAGAGCTAGTTAGAAACAAACCTAGGCTAAGGCCAAGCTTTCATAATTAATAATAAGTCTCTGTGTCATTATTTGGGGCTGATGGTACAGAGAAAGACTTGTTACAGTTCCACACAAATGGACGCACTAAGAAAGTCTATGGAGAAGAGCTCTGTTAGTCTTGAGCAGGACAAGCCATTGCCTCCTCAGAGACCTCGGAAAACACAGATCATAGAAAGTCACACCAAGAAACTAGAAGGCAGCTCAAACATCCTTCGTAGCTCCTGAAGGGGATAAGGTTTGGGCTAAGACTTTCACCTGTATTCCTGTGTAAGAACCTGGACCAGTTGCTAAGCACCTTTTACATAGTGTGTCCAGACTGTATTCGGCATCAAGGGGGAAAGCAATGACTAAGTTCTCCTTGACCCTCTGAGGTTTCTTTAACAAGAAACCATCTGCTTCACAATCTCCATTTCTCAGACCTTTCATAAGAAAAACGGGCCTTCGAACTGTGTGGTAACACGTGCTTATACTCCTAGCATGGAAGTAGGAGGTGGAGGCAGGGAGATCAGGAGTTCAAGATTGCTCTCAATTACACAGTGAGTATGAGGTCAGCCTGGGCTACATGAGATTCTCTTTCAGGAAAAAAAAAAAAAAGGAAGAAGGTGGGGAGGGAAGAAGGGAAAATCCTCTTCCTGAATCTGTTTTCTGCCAAGCTTTCAGTTCTTGAGAGAAAAGAAAAACAGAAGGCCCCATGGTACTTACCATTCCCACAAAAATGTTTCCTGCCACGGCCAAGGTCTCTGCAGCAGTGGTACCCATAGTGATTTGCAGAAACCAGGCAATCTAAAAGAATCCAGACAGCTAAATCATCTACATTAGCAGGAATCTTGGAAAATGTCTAGCAAAGCCCCTCCCCCTACTCCATTTTCCCGTAAGGAAACCAAGAGCTAGGGAAATAGCATGGCCGAGTGACAGAACAAGTTACAAACATGTTAGCCAGAACTCAGGCCCTGGGACTTCTAGACCGAGCATATTACACCCAGNGTGCAAGTGCAGTCCAGCCCAGCTTTTTCCCCGTGTTCTGCCCCAGCCTATCTCTGGCCTGGGTAATCATTTGATATTAGGATGCTCAAAGGGAGGTGCCTTTTCATCAGTTCAGCGTCATTCACTCCCCTGACAGGTCCAAGCTGAAGGGCTTTTCATGGACTTACCTTCTGAATCACCCACTGCACAAGGCCNAGNTAGTAGAGAATGGACATCACACATCCAAAGAAAATAATGATTGGCAAGGCCTGCAATGAGAATGCAGNCAATGGGTGACAGAATTATACCACATGTGCTGTGTGTGCCACACGANAGCTCTTGTACGTCTCTAAATTTAGCTCTTGGCATTCGCAGGGTATCTGATACAATGCAGNTTAGGAATAAACTCAAAATGTACTGCNAACCTGTAAGCCTCTCGGTACTAAACCACAGGGTATTTCCTGAGCCTCTCCTTGAACCTGCCTTTCAATCAATTTCATGATGGTAAGGATCATGGGAAAAGAGTGGGCTCCTTCTAGGGTCAAATTGGTAAAGAGACTACCTGAGCTCTTGAGCACACATATCATCCTCTGCTTTATTCCCTACCCCTTCGCTGACAGAGTCATCCCTGCCCACAAAATATGTATTACCTGAAAAGCAAAGACATTTTGGACCAGATCACCAAAAACAAAACCAGAGCCTTCCACGGTATAAGCCAGGAAAATCTGAAGTGGGGGGAATAAGGGNTGGANTTAGGACAGGCAGGANGNAGAGGAAGATGTGATCTGCCTCAGGTGTGACCACCTGTGAGCAGGCCATGTCCCAAGAGTTGGTCATGAAGTGACAGACTCGGCAAATCAGTTCTCTTCACTTGTATTCTCACCTGAACCCCATTACTTTCTCTCTTTACCCAACCAGATTCCCCAACACCACCATGAAGNCATAGTCCCAAAGCCTCATGCTTCCCTCAAATCTACATCCTCTGGGGTTCCAGATGAATGAAACATTCAATTCCTTGTACCTGGATCTGATTCCCCAACCACTGAAATGCGTTAAATCCAGGTTCCGTTCTGATGACCAAAATCCCAAAGACGAACTGAAGGCCCAGGCCCCAAAACACTGTCCTCCAGCACACCTGGGATCAAAAAGAAAATATTCCAGCATGAGTTCCAAACCTTACTCNGCCATTGCCTGGTTCAACCTTGTACTGGGAGTGGAGTTAAGTGGCTGTGTTAACAGTCAGTCTGGGATAGCATGGCTGTGCTGGCTAGCTTTAGGTCAACCTGACATGAGCTAAAGTCATCTAAGGGGAAGGAACTTCAATGTGAAAATGCCTCTATAAGACTGGGCTGTAGGCAAGTCTGTAGGGCATTTTCTTAGACAATGGTTGAAGTGGGAGGGCCCAGCCCATTGTGGGTGGTGCCATTCCTAGGCAGGGGTCCTANGTTCTGTAAGAAAGCAAACTGAGAAAGCCACGAGGAACAAGCCAGTAAGCAACAGCCCTCGATGGCCTCTGCATCAGCTCCTGCATCCAGTTTCCTGCCTTGTTTGAGTTCCTATCCTGACTTCCTTCAAAAATGAACAGTGATGTGGAAGCATAAGAAAAACAAACCCTTTCCTCCCCAAGTTGCTTTTGGTCATGGTGTTCCATCACAGCAACAGTACCCGAAGACAATGGCATAGGGGACAGGGAGACAGGTGATTAAAAACAGGGTGACTGTTCAAAGAGACAAGTATGTCCATACAGACTTTTGAAATAAGTTACATGATACTTATGACAAATAAGTTCCACAAATGTCACTTTTGCACAGTGTCACCTAATTCTCCATCATATTCTACTTTCTTTCTTTCCTTCTTTATATTTTCTTTTCTTTTTCTCTAGTGCTGTCTGGATACATATAGACTACAATAACAATTGACAGGCCTAAGGTCTCTAAAAACTTTCCAACTTCTCTTGGGAATAAGACTGTCAGAGGAAAATTCCAGGGGTTGTCACTTAGTTCTGTCTTTATCATGAATACCAGACACACACATTTTGTAGTTCCTACTTAGCCCTGGCTGTGTGTTGCTATGCCCAACTTAAATACCCCAAACTCACCGCACTGTGGTGTTTGGAACAGACAAAGAGGATGAGGATGAACATACAGATTCCTGCAAAGGAGATGAGCTGCTCTGGCCTTTGAGCTGTGTCGAGAGCCAGCCACAGGATAAGGCCGATCACAGAGGCTCCTGCAAGCACCCTAAAGGTGGAATTCCAGAGCTATGTCACCCAACTCAGCGAACGAGCAACCAAGAGTCCTCTGACAGGCAGCTTAGTCTTAGGGTCAGTGAGATAACTCAACAGCTTACTCTTGATTTGACAGAGATGGACCTCGAGAATCATCTGGTAGTTCCCTAGCTCCTGCTCTNCCCCAATTTACAGAAATAAGTATCTAATCCAACAATACAAATCATATGACTTCTCTTTTCTCATATAGCCATATCAAAGAAATTCTATATAAAGATTCATCCCTGAAGGTGCTTCTAATGACTAATCAAAATACTGAAAACCCAAGAAGAGAATGCATTGGTCCCGTATGGAGCGCTACTCCAAAGGGTGAGAATTAAATAAGTCATTTATGGTCTTTACATGCACCAAACACATTTTAATACATAGACTGGAGGCTTGGGATATAGCTTAGCAGAGCACTTGCCTAGAATGTCCAAGACCCTGGGTCCAATCCCCAGCCTATCAAAATAAATAAAGAGCTGGTCAGGGTAGTGCAAGCCTTAAAAGATGGAGGCAAGATGATCAAGATTTTAATGTTGGGATTGGAGAATTGGCTCAGCATCTAAGAACACTTGTTCTTGCAGAGGACTCAAGTTTGATTCCCAGCACCCATATGGTGGCTCAACTATATGTAACCTCAGTCCCAAGGGATCTGATGCCCTCTTCTGAACACAGTGGTCACCAGGCATGCACATGGTGCACATACACTCATGCAGACAAAACACTCATACACACAAAGTAAAATTGAAAAAGAGATTAAAGTCACCCTCAGCTTCACAATTAGTTTGAAGCCAACCTGGCTCACATTACATACCCTTTCTCAAAAACAAACAACCAAACAAAACAACAGATGAATTTCCTCAAATCTAAGTGAAAAGAAGTAGAAAGGAGATCACAGATGAAAACAATACCAAAAGAAGCATATGACCCACTGAAATGCTTCCATAGCAACGCGGCAAAAGAAGTTGTATCACTGAGAATTCACACGCAGCTCTTTTCTGCATATCTCTCTCAAAGTGAATCAACTCTGAGTTCCAAAAACTTATTTAATGAATAAACTCACTCTGGCTTCTCCCACACACATACTGTCAAATAAATCAGTGATACAAAACTTCCATGGTTATCCGTTATTTCTCCAAATTATCACTATTGTGAACACCTATTTTCTGTGCATTCATTGGAGCATGGGAAAAGAGGAACTTTCTAGAAAGTCTGGCCTACAGTCAATGCACACGGGCATGGCATAGTTAGATTAGCTAAGCTGCTGCAGAAGCCAGTTCAGGTATGCTGATGGTCAAGTTTGCGCCTAGATGTTAAGATAATGGTTCTCAACCTGTGGGTCATGGCCCTTTTGGGGTGGCATATCGGATATTTACATTACGACTCATATCAGTAGCAAGATTACAGATCTGAAGTAGCAAGGAAAATAATTTTATGGTTGGGGGTCACCACAACATGAGGAACTGTATTAAAAGGTCATAGCATTAGGAAGGTTGAGAACCACTGATGTAAGAAGTTGCAAATGACAAAAGCAGGGAGAGAGGCTCTGGAGGACTAGGGTGAGGAGGATAAGCATAGGGAAGAGAGAAGCAACTTGATTGGTAGCTTAATGTAAGTGCGAGCATCTGCTCTCACCACTCCATTAAAGAGAAGCATGGGCTTTCTCACTTCTGTCATAGGCTCTTGGAATTTCAGACTGAAACTCCCTGATTTAGAGTCCCATCTGCACCAGTAATATTGTCCCAAGGCTATAAGAAACTGGACTGGGCTTTGCAGCTCAAAGGCCGGTTGCTTTGTGGTCTCTACATTTTGTATAGGTAAGAGCCCAGAGCCCTCTCTGAAACTGTCAAAATGTCAAAATGTTAAATGAGATGACTATGATGCTCGGTTGGTAGATGGCTTGCCTACCATGCACAAGGCCTTGGGTCCAATCCCTGGCACTCCATAAACTGAGTGTAGTAGTACATACCTGTAATTCTAGCACTCAAGAGGTGGAGGCAGAAGGATCAGAAGTTCAAAGTCATCCTTGGCTACATAGAGAGTTCTGAGACCAGTCTGGACTAGAGACTTCGTTCCACAAGAAGAAAAGAAAAAGGAGAGAAAGAAAGGAAGAGGAAAGGAGGCAAGGAAGGGGCTTCCATCTCATCAGTGAGCTTATTCATTGATACATTCACAATTCAAAGGACAGTTAGGAGGTGGTGGGGGCTGTAGGAGGGGCCCAATTGGAGGAAATTGGTCACTGGGGACATGCCCTTGTCCCAGGTCCCTTGCCTTCCTGATCTCTTGCCTGCTGGCCTCCATGATGTGAACAGCTTTGCTTCACCGACTCACTTCCCACCATGGTGTTCTTTCTCCCTATCACCAGCCAGCATCGATGGGGCTAAGGGACCGTAGGCTAAGCCTCTGAACAGTTTCCCCTGCACATTGTTCTTAGGTGTTTGCAAAGAGCAACAAAAGATGATTGACACACTTACCGCTTCACCCAAATTCTCAGGCGGGAGTTTCTAATGGGCTTCAGATAGCTTGTTAAATTTTTACCAAAGAACTTTTTCAGAAAATGGCAAGCCAGGATGAAGATTACAAGACAGGTGATGACAAATAATGCCAGTGCCCTCTGGAAGTTNAGGATGCAAGCTGCCANGAAGTAGGCAGCGTAAGCTACAAAGAGAAGGTGAACAGTGAAAGCTGAGCTTCCGCGGAGAATGAAACCATGCCTCTCTGCTTCCGGTGAAGTCCTGCTCCCTTCCGTTTTAGCTGCTGTCCTCACTCTCTCCCTTAGATTTGGTCAACATCCACTGTTAGACTCTTCAGAAATCGGACATCTCTTCTTGGATTTTTTTTTTACCCCAGCTATGTTGGAATGTCAAATGATTAAACTTTTCTCTTGAGCAGAGCCGGGTAAAGGAGGCTGCACCTAAGAGGACAGCTACATGGTACTTTTTTTTTATCTCAATGCTCCCAGATTCACGCCCAAGAATAATTTTTGATCTCACTACCAGCTGCATCGAATCAAAGCCCCACATGTCACTGACAACATGCTATAAACAAGGTTATCTGCCTTTCAAAAATAATGTACAAACGCTGATTTTAATTATAAACCAGTAAATAAGTTGTGTATAACAGGTGTCTTTCATAAGGGCTACAGACTTGTGCCCTGAGTCAAACCAAAGAACTAAAAAAGAGAATATATATATGTACATGTGTGTATATATTCTTAAACTTTTAAGTCTGTCAAATAGTACAGTTTTGAACTATAGCTTATCTTTAAGTTTTACTTATCCTTCTAGATATGAGGCAATAAATTACAGCTTACCTATAGGCAGTCAAGATATATATCTCAAATTGCCTGTGGGTTAATTTATGAGTGATATTACTTTTTACCCAGCAATAATCTTGACACAAGTTAACAGTTCTAAAAATGTTTATGTTTCCCCCTTCCATGAATTCTCATGATCTCACCTAAACACAAGAGACCGAGGAGGATCTTCTTGAATAAAACGGCATGTCTTTCAAAGAAATTTCTCACCTTGATGAGAGGCTGCAAATTCCTCCTGATAAGAAACCAAAATTAAAATGTAAGAATTACTTCATTCTGTTTGTGCAATTCTTAGACTTTGGATGTTACAAGGCAGAGTTTGCTCTTAGTCAATGAAGAAAATCACTCAGCTAGAGGGTGTTTGATAGTGTTCCAGCAAGGCCCCAAAGGCCAGCTCAAACCTTGTGTCTGGGCATCAGGTCAGAATGGCCCTACTCAACCTAGAGTAGNGGATAATTTCCTACCACAGAGGTGGTGGACACTAATCATGCCAGGGATTTACTCTTTGTGTTTTTCCTAAGGACAGGTGTTGTTCAGCTTCCATATTCTGCCTGTCCTTCTTAGAGGCAATTTTATTAATTTATTTAATAATCACAACTTATTGTGATTATTAAAATCACACAAAGCCTTTAGTAGCTGTGCATGCATTGGCAGATAGGAGAGAAAACAAACCAGCGTCAAGAATCTCTATGTCGACAGGTCTGAGAGAAGATGCCCAGCAAGAACTATTCGAGATTGCTTCGTATAGTGTTTTCCATGAGTTTGGGCTCAAAGAACTTTGCAAATACTAACAGGGTTCCTCTAAGACCCCTGGAGGTTGTTATTGTAACCTGAAAGTGAGGGAAGTTAAGTAAATGTCTCATGGTCACAGAGGTTATAAGGAGTAGATCTCCAATCTGAGTAGCCTGTTCTGAATCTAAGCTTTCCATTATCATGCCAGGCTGCACCTTACCTGACCTCAGGATCACCTCCCTTTGCCACTCCTAAGTGTCCTTAACATGTTGCAGCCATGTGAGCAAAAAGATTCCACTTTCAACAAAGAAAATGAGCTGAGCTAGAAGTGTCCCTTGTGACTATGGTGCTAAGGTGTGGTGCTTAGCCAGGCATGGGACCAGCCACTAATTAAATGGTCGGGGGTCTTGGTCCACAGTTTTGAGTTGTTGTTGTCTCTCCCATCTTACTTGAGTTTGAACCTGTCATACCCATCGCCTCTATATCCTTCCTTCTTCATTCCTACCTCTCTCCCCTTATCTTCTGCAGGGAGTCCAACCTGGCTTACCTGAGCAGGATATACATTCTCAGGTACAGAAAAGTCAAAATCCTCATCACCTGTGGATTGTCTAAACCCATCACCTCAGGAGGGTGTTTGNGATCTCAAGACCTCTGCCACCGTCCATTAGTGGAGAAAGCAGTGAGCCAGAAAGTTCATTTACAGTGTCAGTACCTGAAGGTATCATTACCTTTGGAACATCATTCACAAGGTACATCAAGCCATGTACTTAACTAGACTTCCCAGGAATGCCAGGTCTTTGATTTGCTCCTCTAGGTCCTCACACTACCCTGCTTGGGGCCTGGAAGTTCAGTCTGTGAGGACTATACCACTGNACTACAAACCCTTTGGCTTATCTAGTGGGATTCTGCCAATGGGACCTCACAGGAGCTCTCAGTACAGAATGGCTGAGCTCCACACATAAGCAGGAAGGGATTTTAATCTGGCTATCCTACTAGGTTCTCTTGCACCATATCCCTTCTGGTCTAGGAACAGATCGTGTCCACTGTTTCAAACCTTAGGTCTTATACCATCCTTCCCGGTGGTTCTGCTCTACTTCATACCATTTACAAACATCCATCCTTGGCTTTGTTTGTTTATTTGTTGTTATGTGTATATTTGTGGAGGTGGGGGTTGTGCATGCAGAGGCCAGAAGAGGACATCAGATCTCATGGAGCTGGAGTCACAGGCAGTTGTGAGCCACCAGATGTGGGTGCTAGGAACTGAACTTGGGTTCTCTGAAAGAGCAGTACATGCTCTTAACCACTGAGTCATCTCTCCAGTCACTAGTCTGCTTTTGTTTTTGCTTTTTTTTTTCCTTAACTTTTTCCCAGCTAGTATTGGGTTTCATTATGGTGTTTTCATACATATGTGTCATTCTACTTTATTTGTACATAATGGCCTCTTTATGAGTGAACTCTATTCTGGTTATTCTAGTTTAAATATGCCACCTGTTTCTTAACACACAAGGTGAAGCTGGCTTGAAACTACGCTCAATTAAATAACAGTTGAGCAAAGCCACTGTAAAATAGGAGGATCCATATACTGGTCTAAGAGTAGACAGAAATCACAGATTTAGGGTTTCTGCCATCACCTCTTCATCACAAACCCACCACTTCTGGGGAACTAAAGTTCAGTGCATACTTTAGAAACTGCTTAAAAACACTTGCAAAACCCATAAACAATGGAATCCTAGAACACCAGGTTAGAACTGAGCCTCTGGTATCAAAATGAAAACAAATGAGCTGGATGGTGGTGACACACATCTTTAGTCCCAGCACTCGGGAGGCAGAGGCAGATGGATCTCTGTGAGTTTGAGGCTATCCTGGTCTACAGAGTGAGTCCCAGGACAGCCAGGGCTACAGAGAGAAACCCTGTCTCAGAAACAAACAAACAAACAAACAAACAAACAGAACAGCGATGGTGGGAAGCATGGAAGCTCTACTAGAATTTGGTGAAGTCAAGCTGGTGAGGCTCTTTATACCTACTACGTGTGATGGTTGAGGGATCAGATCACGGCAAACTGGTGTGCATCTCTTCCTGGTATCTTGCTCAGTAACTTCAATTAACCATGGAATACTTACACTATATGTCAATGCTGCTGATATGAGCTTGCTGTATTATCTCTTCTACATTAAGGACTGTCAATTATAGTAGTGGGAGGGTTAAGTCCATTACATACTTTTAAATAAAGTTTTATTAGAACATGTCCATGCCCATTTGTTTATTGTTATCTGTGGCTTCTTTCTCACTAAAGTGGTAGAGTTAAGTAAATGCAACAAAGACTATACAGCCTACAAACTAATCTGTTTACTACTTTGTCCTTCACAGAAAAGTATACCAACGGCTAATCTTACTTGGTAGGTAAAATATATCTATAACATCTATGTCTAAACTGTGCTCAAAAAGAAAAAAAATAATTTTTTTTCAGAAAGAGGATCTTACTATACCTCTCAGACTACTCTCACACTCAATTAAGATCAGAACTCACCCTCTTGCCTCAGCCTCCGAAGTAGTGGGTTGACAGACATGCACCACTATACCAGCAAGAAATTCTACTCTTATGTATTTAACAGCCTGCAGATAATCCTAGCCCTCAGGAGGTTGAGGTAAGGGAACAGCTATAAATCCAAGGCCACCCTAGTTTATCAAGTGAGTACTAGGCCAGGTGTGACTACATAGTAATATTCTATCAAAAAAAAAATTAAGAAAAAAAAAGACCCAAACCAAACAAGAAAAAACAAACCAAAGAAACCAGTACACTCCTGCATAGAGTTCAGATATAGTTCTAAGCAGAATTTACACAATTGACTGCTAAACTGCAACCAAAGTATGAAATATTGTGATTACAAAAAATGTACAGTTGATTGTTCAAGTAGTAAATAGGTAGTATAAAAAATAAGTAGAGGGGGCTGGAGAGATGGCTTAGAGGTTGAGAGCACTGACTGTTCTTCCAGAGGTCCTGAGTTCAATTCCCAGCAACCACACATGGTGGCTCACAACCATCTGTAATGAGGTCTGGCGCCCTCTTCTGTATACATAATAAATAAATCTTAAAAAAAAAAAACAAGTAGAGGATTGGAGAGATGGTTCATCAGTTAAGAGCACCAGTTGCTCTTCCAGAGGACACAGATTCAGATCCTACTACCCACAGGTACAGGGAATCCCAGTGCCCTTTTCTGGCTACCTTGAGTACTACACACATGTGATGGACATACATACTTGGCAGGCAAAATACTTATAAACACAAAATAAAAATAAATATTTTTAGAAGTAGAAAAACAGCTAGGTGTGGTGGCACACACCTTTAATCCCAGTACTCAGGGGGCAGAGGCAGGCAGATCTCTAAGTTCAAAACCAGCCTTCTCTTCAGAGTGAGTTCCAGGGCAGCCAAGGATACACAGTAAACCCTATCTCAAAAAAAAAAAAAAAAAAAAAGCAGAAAAACAAAAATACATTGAAATATAAAATATATGTCAATTGATATAGATATTTTATATAAAGTTTGTAGATAAGCCAGGGTATGATGGTGCAGGCCTGTAATTCTAGCACTTCAAAGGTATAAATTGAGACTATCAGGTCAATGCCAGCCTTAGCTTCATAATGACTTTGAGGAGAATGTGGGCTACAAGAGACTCTGTTTCCAAAATAAATAAATAAGTACAAATATATATATAACAAATTGTGGAGATTGTAGAACATAGGACAATTAAAAGGTGAAGATGTTACTGAGCTAATTAATTTTTAGGAAAAAAATAATCTTTTATTCTAGAGCATCTCTGGACCATAGCCTTACACTCCTTCATCAACTATCCAGTATTCTGTTCTCGGCATGCTTATCAATTCCTGGCCTTTCGTGCCACAGAACACAGCTTCCAGTTGGGCAATTTTACCCAAACTATCTTTTGACATTGGCTCTGACAGCAGGTCCATGTCCAAACTCAAATACCTTTTGTCACTCCTNCTTCCTCGACTCCCAAGCATGCAGCGCTGTNGACTGTAGCTTCCCTCATCAGGCACTTCCTTCACTTCCAAGTCACCATCTCTTTTTAGCCTCCATAGAAAATCCTTTTGTCTCTGCACCTATGTTTCTCTTTTTCCTACTCCTAGATATGAGTATTCCAGAAAAGTTCTTTGTNGTGATAGAGGTGGGGGTGTTTTGTTTTTTTCTGTTTTTGACAGAGTCCCGCTATGTAACCTTAGCTGGTCTAGAACTTGCTATGTGGACCAGGCTGACCTCAAACTCAGAGATCAGTCTACCTCTGCCTCCCAAGCTCCGGGATTAAAGGCATGCACCACAAGGCCTGGCCTCAGAGAGATTTGTTTTGTTTTGTTTTAATTGATATAAGTAGGTTCATTCCTAAGTCTCAATGCTCTAATTTGGACAAATGTATTAAAATTAGTACTTTCCTGTTATGAAAATTAAATTATAGTACTCAATAAATGTTAGCCATTAAAACCATGTTAGCCATTGTTACCGTTATTATTGTTGTTGTTGCTAATTTTTTAATGTCATCTAGGCTGACACTGATGGGCTTGTCATTGTCATGGACTGACGCTTCAGTTAATTTTACAAAACATGCACATGTGGGAACATGCAGTGATCCTGGTTTGTCTGTGAGGGAAGCAGTCTGAGAATGAATAGCTTTGATCGATTTCACTCACCACTCCCCCCCCCAGGTTCTTGGGTGCTGACTACGCTGGACTCTGGAACACCCTTACCCCAGGCCATCTTTCAGGCTGTGTCCCTGGGTCACATCCGTCTTTTTGTTTTCCTCAGAATCTCTTCTTTCCTATAAACACAAGTAAACATGAGATCAGCCATGCAGACCATGCAGCCATGCAGACCTGCCACACCGAAGCCCACAACACTGAATTACCATGAGTTCCAGCCCTGAGTTCTCAAANTCGTTCTCCACTGAGGCCTGGAAAACAGACTCCCGTCCCTCTGCTTTCTCCATTTCCTGTTATCCTCAGCTGAAAAACAAACTCAAGGCTAAGGATGGCAGATTGCTCGTTCTGTCTTGTGGGATGAGGGAGAATTTTCAGGGCCAGATCCTCTCAGAAAACAGAAGACTAAGCTTCTCTAAAAAGTCAGCTGCTTCTATTAAGAATAAGAACCGGAAAGATTGGGAGCAGATTAANACAACAAATAACGAAAGGTAAAATTTGACTTCTTGTTGTAAATGGTTATGGAAGAAGCGGCAATATGACAGAGCAGAAATAAAGTGCAGGGAAGTGCTGGAATGAATTGGTGGGCCTCCTAGGGCCNTAGGACCTGGGTTGAACTATAACCCATTTAGTTCCTCAAATCAAGGGTCATTTGGTAATATTCTTTATCTTTTCCCTGGAGCAAGCCCCACTAAGCTATGTTGAAAGGAAAGAGAAGGAAGATGACAGCTGAGGAAGCCCCAAGTGCCAAGGATTTCTGGGAAAAGAAGAGAGATAAACAGACTGCATCCGGGAGGGTTCTTGAAGGAGTAGAACCGATAGAATGTGCATATAGAAAAGACAGTCTTCTAGAATGACTTACAGTGTGCTGGGTGGGTCTGCACAGTCCAGTCCAACAATGGCTGGAACCTGGAAGCTACTCAAGTTACAAAGCCTGATACCTCAGCAGTTCCAAATCTGGTGCCTGGAAGATTCCTGGACTGCTACTGGTTTTCAGTCCACATGGGATCCTGGAGAAGCTGGAACCAGCTGTCAGTGGAGAAGCACAGCAGTAATAGAAATGAGTGCTCTCACCAGCAGGAAGTGAAGGCAGACAAGCAAACAGCACTTTGACCCCTACACTTCCTTTTATTTAGGTGGTTACCACAGTAAGTGCCGCCCACTCTAGGGGAGGGGCTTTCTTGGAAGTGTGTTTCCTTGCTATGCTTAATTTTCAGATGAGGACAATGACAAGGTAATAATTCTGCCTAACATTATATAGTTATCTCATGTACCACTGAAAATGTGCTATTCTTCCCTCAGAATAAACGGCAAGGTCCCTTGAGGAATGCATAGTATTTTAGTATCCTATAGCTCAACTAGGACAATATAAATTGAAGAACATTTAATTACTGATATTATCTCAGTCATTAAATTACAGGGTAAAGGAAAGAAAACACAAATATTTGCTTAATATATGTATCTATATATTCAAACATATTCCTAAACAAAATTAGGACAGAACCACTCTTGGCAATAACAACTCTCATTTCTGTAGCAGGTCTTGTGGCCTTACCTGGAGTTTATTAACTGTCTTCCACAACCCATTCTGTAGCCTCTCCACCTTCAGCAAGCACCTCAGCCAGTCCTGGTTCTTTCCCTGGAGGAGGGACCCACTTTTGAAGTGTCTGTCTGGGTCATGTATCTTCCCGTCTGGATTGAGTTGTTGTAGCGTCCCATTGACTTTAATCACAAGGCATAGTTCTTGCATTTGATATGTTCTTCCTGACTTCCATTGTGGAGAAGTAATCCAATTTCCCTTTGGTCTGAGTCACTCATCCCTGTTAACTCTATGTTTTCTTCTTTTCAGCCTGTGNCTCACGGACATCAGGAACCCAAAGTGGCTAGAGAGATGTCTTAGCTTCCAGCTTGGTGGGATGTGTCCTGTACCTCCTNGCAGAAGCATTCCCCCTTCTGGAACCAAGACTTCTAGGTCAGCAGAGCATAAGCGTGGGGAAACAAAAAGCAAAGGTTTGGCTGCTGGCTCACTGGGAATGAGGCATCATTTCCACAACTCCATCCTGGACCTGTGAATCCTGAGGAATCGGAGAAACTATATATTGGGCACTGACTTGACCATATTTAGCCTTCTGGGGAACCTCGGCATTCCAGGCTGCTGCCACCTAGCTGGCTAAACAACTGTATCTTTTCTGGGGGGACCTGGGGATAAGTTCTTATTAGCCTATATTACATATACATATTACATATAATGATGGAATTCATTATGACATTTTCATACATGTACATAATTATTTTGATCATCTTCTGCCCTCTTATCCTCCCCTCCCTCAGCTCCCACTAATACTTTTTCTCTTCCAAACTAGGCCCTCTTCTACTTCCATGTCTCAATTTTTCTTTCTTTTTGTGACCCAGGGAATTCCATTAGGGTTTCTTTACAGGATTATGGGCACCTTACCAGTGGCTATACCTGAAGAAAACATGTCTCCTTTCCCTATCAACCACTAACTGCTGTAAATAAAGACTCAGGAAGGGGTGGGACTCCCCGAGTCTCCCTCCTTCCCTAAGCAGAGTGTGGACAGCACAGGCCTAATGCCATGCATATTTTGTACAAATAATCCTAGCTGCTACAGTGATCCCAGGAGTGTTTGATATGACTATTGAGTCATGCCCAGAAGTCATCACTCCACATCATCTGTCTCCCTTCCTCTAGCTCTTAGATTTTTTTTCCACCCTCTTTCTGTGATAGTACATGCTACATAGATGTCTCATTTATTGCTGAACAATCAGTGGTGGTTATTTATTGGAAGTACTTTGATCAGTTATATTTCTCTAGTCACCACTGACCACTGAAGAAAGAAAACTCACTAACAAAACTGATAACTACTATCTTATGGACATAAACAGTTCTTTAGAACTGCTTGTGCTTAGAACTGCAGTTTGATGGGTACACCATGTCNATTTAGCAGCAGTACTTCCCTTTTGGGAATTATAATTTCCCTAACCACAGGCTTTTGACTGTGAATTCCTTCCTGTTGGTAGACAGCAAATCCAGTCAGATAGCTGTTGGCTGCCCCCTACCGTTATTGTACTAGTGAGCTTTTCTTATCTGCCCAGTCAATATTGTTGCACACGGTTGCCACAATTAAATAAGACTGTTGATAACAATTCTCCCCCAGCAGCCTATGTAGTACCTTCTGAAACTAGGAGATACCCAGCAAGGAAGAAATTTCTAGCCACGTTCTAGCTTGATTTTCTGTGTCTTGTAGTCAAGGAATGGGGTGTCTTCAGCAATCTGGTCTTACTGGTGAGCAAACAATAGCCATGGCATGTTTTGCCCCCCTCCCATGGGACTCGCTGAGAAACAACCCATAGGGGAGTAGCTTATCCCTGACATAGGTTTTTGTTAAATATCCCATGACTTCTGGGATCAGCATTTTCTACGTACACATTATCTCCATTCAAACTATTGATTTTATTTAGTTGACTTATCAAGTATGGTGTTTTCTTGTGGTGTTTTCAAGCATCCTTTTTTTTTTTGGCTGACTCCTTTCCCCTGTGTCCCTGCCACACTTCCTTGTACCTCTCCTTTCTCAGCTTCCTCCTTTCTGTTTTCATACTACACACATTCTACTTCCACTAAAGATGCCTTTTCCTCCTTTGCACGGAGTCATTTCTAGTTTCCTGGGATCGACACAGTTACTCCCACATAAATGCATATATGTAAAGGTTAGATGCTGGGATCCACCTAGGAGAGAGAACTGAGGTCCAGTTACCTCAGTATAATATTTTCTAGTCCTAATCAGTTTCCTGCATTGTAACTGTGTCTTTAAAAAGCCNTTCTGCCATTTATTCAAGCCAGCTGCTTCAAGATGGTGGAGAACATGATGGTTTGGATGAGAAATGTTCCTCATAGACTTGTGTATTTGAACAATGGACAACAGTTGGTGGTGCTGTTCGGGGGGATCATAGATGTTTAGGAGGCACAGCCCTACTGAAGGAAGTACATCACAAGGCGTGGTATTTGGAGGCTTACAGACACACCCAACTTCCTGTTNTATCTCTGCTTCCTGTGTGTGATTGAGATGTGAGCTCTTAGCTTCCTGTTTCTGCTGCTATGCCTGTCTATTGGCATGCCATCCCTACCATTATGCACACCGTCCTCTGGAACCATAAGTCAGGATAAACTTTCTTTCTTAAGTTGATTTTGGTCATAATATTTTATCACAGCACTAGAAGTATAACTAATACAACTACTGTCATACTTCTTTATTTATGAAGTGAGTTCTTTGGTCAGAAACAATATGTGGAATACTATTGAAGCACTGTGTAAGTTTTATCTGAAGCATTACCTGCAGGAAAAGGCAAATCCGTAACCAGAATAAGTATCTCTCCCAGTAAGAATAAGTCACTGCCATTTTCACTACAGGAGTAGACCAATGTAGTCTACCTGGTTTCTGGCTGCTCATGCTGTAGAATGGTGTGATATCAGGGACACAGTGTTAGTCTCTGGTGTTGCCAGATTTAACACTGAGCAGCAATTGTTCCAGGTCAGCCTTGGTGAATAGAAGTCCATGTTGTTGAACCCATGTATACCTTCCATTTGTGCCACCATGACTACTATGTTCATGTGACCATGACTACTATGTTCATGTGCCCATTGAGCCACCATGACTACTATGTTCATGTGCCCATTGAGCCACCATGACTACTATGTTTATGTGGTCATTGAGCCAATAATGAGGGTGGCAGGAATAAGAAATCAATTAGTACTCAAAGAACAGTCAACCTATATACTTGGTTGTTAAAATCTTCTGCTGATGTTAGGTTTTGATGAGCAACTATTTGAGACACAATTATCTTCACAATTGGAGTGGTCTGTCCACACACTCCTTCACTAAATGTCTTTCACACCAGTTTTCCAATCATACTTCCAAGTCTCTGACTATCCAGCCAAACCATTAGCTATAGTTCATGCATCAGTATATAATACCACATCTGGTCATTTTTATGCCAAGTAAAATAAATGATCATGACCGGGTGCACTCCCAAAGTTCTACCCACTGTGAAGATTTCCCTTCAGCAGTGTCCTTCTTGGTTGTCCCATAAAGGTTGTCTGGGTGGAATCTGCATAGAATTCAGAACCATCTGTAAACCAGGCCTTAGTCTTTCTTNTCTTTCTCATTCAGTCTTTGAGCATATCCAATAAGGCCTAAGGTGCATGCTTGAGGACAGAAGGNNTTGTAATATGCCTTAGTTAGANTTTCTATTACTGTGAAGAGACATCATGACCATGCAACTCTTATAAAGGAAAAACATTTAATTGGGGTAGCTTACATTTTCAGAGGTTTAGTACATTATCATCATGGTGGGACATGGCAGCATGCAGGCAGACACGGTGCTGGAGAAGTAGTGGAAAGTTCTACATTTTGCAGGCAACAGAAAGTGAACTGAGACACTGGGCATGGCTTGAACACATATAAGACCTCAAAGCCCACCCCCACAGTGATACACCTCCTCTAACAAGACCACACCTATTTCAACAAGGCCACACCTCCTAATAGTGTCACTGCCTATGAGCTTATGGGGGCCAATTACATTCAAACTACTATATAACAGTAGTACATAGGCTTTGGTTAACTTCTTCATGTAACTCATTTGTGCCAGAGGTCATGATTAGATCTGATCACATATATAATATATCGTTGCTGTGAATGTCCAACGTTATGACTTGGTGGGTCAAGTATCACTGCCTAGTTCATGACTGACAGTTCATGTCACATGATAATTTTGTGGCTCATTGTCAAATGCTTAGTTTCCACTAAGTAANGCACAATAGCAGGTCAAGAATTGCTTCCCAAAGAGAGAATAGCATTTGCAGATGACAGTAGGGTCTTCCTCCAAAATTCCAAAGACCTCCACTGGGATTCACCTATAGGGGCTTGCCAAAGACTCCAAGTAGTATCCCTATCTGCCACTGACACCTCAAGTACAATCAGGTCTGTTGGATCATATGACACAATTGTCCTAGCAGCCTGCACAGCAGCCTGGACCAGTGGAAAAACCTTCTCTTATTCCAGGCCCAACTCTAAACCAGCAGCCTTTTGAGACACTTGGTATATATGCTGGAGTAACACATCCAACTGAGGAACAGGCCACCTCCAAATCCAAACAGGCCCACTAAGCAGCATGCTTCAGGTGGTGGGAGGGGCCAGGTGTAGCAACTTATCATTCACCTTACAAGAAATATCTCTGCCTGCCCCACACCACTGGATTCCTAGAAATTTCTTCAAGGTAGAAAATCCTTGAATTTTAGTTGAATTTCTTTCCCATTATCTGATGCACGTATGCTTTACCAACAAGTCCAAAGTGGTTGCTACTTCCTGTTCTCTTGTCCAATAGACTTAATGTCCTCAATATAATGGACCAGTATGATTACTTGTGGAAAAGACAGGTGACCAAGATTATTGCAAACTANGTTATGACACTGAGCTAGAGAATTAATGAACTCTTGAAGTAAAAAAGTAAAAGTATAGTGCTGGCCTTGCTAGCTAAGAGAAAATTGCTTCTGGTGGTTCTTGTGGGAAGGTATCAAAGGAAAAAAAACACTTGCTAGATCAATATTTGCATACCAGGTGCAAGGAGATGTGTTAGTCTACTGGAGGAAGGAAGTCACATCTGGCACAGCAGCTGCAATTGGAGTCACTGCTTCATTAAGTTTGTGATAATCAACTGTCATTCTCCATAGTCTATTTGTCTTTNGCACAGGACAAATAAGAGATGTGGGGGGAATCATCACCCTGTATATTTCAAGTCCTTGATTGTGGCACAAATTTCTGTCATCCATAGGCATTGCATATTGGTTTTGTTTCACTACTTTCCCTGACAGGGGAAGCTCTGTTCACTTGCAATTGGCCTTTCCAACCATAGATAGAGTTATCAATGTGGGGATTCTGCCAAAGTTTAAATATAACTGCCCCAATTATGCATTCTGGGACAGGAAAATAGCCACAGGATAAGTTTAGGGACCCACTGGACCCACTTGAGTCAGTCTTTGTCTGAAAGTCTATCANTGACCTGACTTTCTTAAGCCTCTTTGACTTTGGGCACAATGCTGCCTGGGATCTTCTGAAATCAACATCAATTCAGAGGCAGTGTCTCATGGGCCAGAGAAGGTCTGATCACTTCCTTTTCTCTAATGTGAAGTTACTTTTGTAAAAATCTCTAGTTCCCTTGGGGGAAAAAAACAGTCACAGGGAAATTTTCAGATATTGTAGGAGGTTCTGCCTCAAGGGGCCTCCTATTCATTTGGGGGGTTCTGTGTCTTTAAACTGACTCAAGATAGNAAATTAGTTGAGGGGACCTTGATTCTCTATTTTAGTAATTCGAAATAACCTTTCTTTCCATTGTCTGGAGTCCCTTTGCTTGTAGAGATCAAGGGAAACGTTACTAGACACCCTATTTCATTTCTGGGAACAACAAGATTAATTAGCCAGTGCTAAAGTTTGTGTGAGTCAGGTCATTACTGTGCTGTCCATTATGGTAAGTGCATTCAACCTTTGGTAATTGTCACTTGGACCTTGCTACTCCTGGTGGGTTGAGATAGGAGGTATGGTCAGATACACTTGACTTGTGAATNGTAAGAGTAATTCTGGGACCTATCAACTAAGGACTGCCACTAGAACTTCTCTAGTCAATATAATCTTTAGATTATACAAACCTTCTCCAACAAACAAGAAAAGAAATCTCACCACAATCTGGAAGTAAAATTCACTAGAGAATGTACATGTGCCCAGTACCCACAAAAGCCAGAGGATGTCAGATATCCTGGAACTGGAATTATAGATGGCTGTGAGCCATCATATGGGTGCTGGAAACAGAACCTGGGTCCTCAGGAAGACAGCCAGTGCTCTTGACCACTAAACCATCTCTCCAGTCCCTTTCCTCTTCCTTATATCTAGGTTGTCACTGGAAGATGCTGCCAACATTAAATGCCGGGTCTTCCCACTTCAAATAATCTGGTCAAGAAAGTCCCTCACAAGTATGCCTAACTTCTTGCCTTTAAAAATGTTGATTCCAGATCCAGTCAAGTTGAAAACCAAGAATAACCATTAACCCTTGTCAACTTGACACCCAGTCATATGTCCTTATGTCATGAGAACAATGACAAGGGCATAATTCTGCCTAGCATAATAGAGCTGCCCCACATAAAACTATAAGCACATTAATTCTTTTCTCCACAATAGGTGGCAAACTCACTTACGGAACATATAGTCTCAGTGCCCCATACTCTGGGTATGATAATATGCATTTGCAACACTTAACCACTGATATTGAGATACCACTGATATTATCTCAATATTGCACTAAATGGTAAAGAAATAGGGGGCTGGAGAGATAGCTCAGTGGGTAAGAGCATTTGCTGCTCTTGAAGAGGAACGGGGTTCAGTCCTCAGCACCCACATCCATAGGCTCACAACCACCTGTAACCTTAGCTCCAGTGGATCCAACATCCTCATCCAACACACACACGGGTGTTCTCACACAGACACACACATATATGTGCATAAATGTAAATTTTAAAACAAAGTGATTTCTTCAAGCAATAAATAGAGGAGGGCTGAAAAATGATTCAATGGNTAAAGGTACTTGCCACCAAGGCAGATGACCTGAGTTCAAACACTAGGACCCACATGGAATGCCTTCAGGTTCTTCTCTGGCTTCAACTTGTGTTCTGTGGTACATGGACACACAGACACAGACACAGACACAGACACACACACACAGAGACACACACACACAGAGACACACAGACACACACACACACATGCACACAAGAATGAATATAATGTGATAAAATCTACACAGAAAAGAAATAGAGGAAAGANAATACAAATATCTGCTTGGTATATGTTTATAGATGCACAAACATGCCCTTTAAAATAGAACAGAAACACTCAAGAAAATGACAATCATTTCTGTAAGTGGTCACATGGTCTTAGCTGGTGTTTATACCTATCCTCGTCTACTATCCATTCCATAGTCCCTCCACCCTTAGCAAGGACCTCAACCATAACTCAGCCAGTTGTGGTATTTTACCTGGAGGCATGATCCAGACCTTCACTTGTAAAGGTCTGGGCCATGTATCACCCTGTCCTACTGGGTTGTAGTTTCCCACTGACTTTAGTCANAGACCTGCTAACATCAAAAGACCTAAAGCTCCCCTGCACTGCAGACACAACCTTCCTTGTCTCCATTGTGGAGAAGGAGTCCAATTACCCTTCATCAGTCAGTCTGCTTCAATCACTCCTCCTAACACTATTATTCCTTTCTTAGCCCATTGACTTGAGGGCATCAGGAACNCAAAGTGGCTAGGGAGGAGTTTTAGCTTTCAGTTTACTGACATGTCTCCTATGACTCCTGGAGGAAACATGCTTTCTTTTGGAACCAAGACTTCTAGGCCAGCAGATCATAAGCACCCAGGAACAAGAAACAAAATTTGGGATGGCTCACTGGGGATAATGATGAGTCGTACTATTCCCGTTTCACATCTTGATCCCTGGACCTTTGAATCCTGGCTGTAGAAGAAACAGTACCACACTCTGGACACTGATTCAAAACATAAATGGTCTCTGAAGAGCCCTACCCAGCCCTCCACTTCACCTAGTTGGCAGGTAACTGTGTCTTTAAAAGTCCATTCAGGTTTTTTGAGTTCTTTCTATATTCCAAATACTAACCCTTTGCCATGTATGATTGGTAAAACTATTCCCCACTATTCTGTGTGGGGCTTCTTCACTCGAATGATGGTGTCCTTTGACGTACTTTTTAGTTTCCTGAGGTCCCATTTATTAATTGTTGGTCTTAGTACCTGTGCTGTAGGCATTCTACTCAGAAAATCCTTTTCTGTACCAGTGAGGTCAAGTCTATTCCCTACTTTCTCTTCTAGGAGATTCATGATATCAGAATTTATGTGTTTAGGTCTTTGATCCACTTGAAGTTGAATTTTGTGAAGCATGATAAATATAGATCTAGCTTCGTTCTCCTGCAGACAGCCATTCGATTTAGTCAGCACCACTTGCTGATGATGCTGTCTTTTATCCAGTGTATACTTTTGGCTTCTTTGTCAAAAATCAGGTGTCTGTAGGTGTGTGTACTTATGTTCAAGATTTCCAGTCTATTGATCGATGCATCTGTTTTTATGCTAATACCATGCTGTTTTCATTACTATAGCTCTAGAATACAGCTTAAAATCAGGAATGGTGGTATCTCCCTCACTTCTTTTTTGTGTGTGTGTGAGCTAGAAAACCACTTTATTTGTTATGGGGAGTCATCCAGAGTTCCCTCAGAACTTCTGGAACTGCTTTTTGGTGCCAGCAGCCTTGGTGACCTTGAGCACATTGAAGCGCACAGTCTTGCTCAAGGGGCCTGCACTCTCCCACGGTGACAATGTCGCCGATCTGTACATCCCTGAAACAGGGGGACAGGTGCACAGACATGTTCTTGTGGCGCTTCTCAAAGCGATTGTACTTTCGGATATAATGGAGATAGTCCCGGCAGATGACAATGGTCCTCTGCATCTTCATCTTGGTCACGACACCAGACAGGATCCGACCCCGGATGGAGACATTGCCAGTGAAGGGGCATTTCTTGTCTATGTAGGTGCCCTCGATGGCCTCCTTGGGCGTCTTGAAGCCTAGACCGATGTTTTTGTAGTACCGAGGGAGTTTTTCCTTNCCAGTTTCTCCAAGCAGAACACGCTTCTTGTTTTGAAAGATTGTGGGCTGCTTCTGGTAAGCACTTCGGTCTGAATGTCCGCCATCTTCCGGCCGCCTGGAGAGAGAGTCTCCTCACTTCTTATATTGTGCAAGAATGTTTTGCCTATCCTGGGTTATTGTATTTCCATAAGAAGTTTAAGGTTAATTTTTCAATTTCTGCAAAGACTTGTGTTAGATTTTTATGGGGATTGCATTGAATCTGTAGATTGCTTTTAACATCAAGAAAACAAATAACCCAATTTAAAAATGGGGCATACAGGGCTGGAGAGATGACTCAGAGGTTAAAAGCACTGGCTGCTCTTCCAGAGGACCCAGATTCTGTTCCCAGAACCCACTTGGAGGCTCACAATCATCTATAACTCCAATTCCGGGGAATCAGATGCCCTCATCTGNCATCCACAGACCCTGCATGCAAGTGATGCACAGTTGTATGTACAGGCTAAACTTTTGCACACATTAAAAAAAATTGTATGTTTTCTCTCATACATGGCTGCTAGCTTTTATGCTTTAGATGTGTGTGTTTCATTTGGATTACCCACAGAGGTTAGGTATCTAGTAAGGGATCAGAGGGAAAGGGGGATCTTCCAAGGAAGGGGAAATAGAATATAGTGTTTTAAAGGGATAAAGGAGAAATGAGAATAAGATGATTAAAAGGGGTAGGAGATGGGAGGACAAGGTAAATGAAGGACTGTGGGGAGGAGGAACTAACAGGGAGTCTTTCAAAATGCCATATGGAAACTAACTGCTGTAAAATTCTCCTGAGACAAATACACACGTAAAAGGAATTTAAATGGAGTTATCATATAATGGGGTAAAGGAGCAATACCTCAACTAGAAATCATATGCTACCAAATAAAAGCTCCANTAGAGGAATAGGTTACATCATTTAGAGTTGTCGGCCAGTGGGTTCCCATGGCCCCATCCCCAAACATTACAGACTACTGCCAATGGTGTCTGGTTGTCCCCCACAGCTTGATGAAAGACCCTGTTGCTGAAAACAGCACATGCTTTTGTCATAGAACATGGAGAAGTACAGATGGTACTCAGCTGGACACTTCACCCCTANACANGCCAGCATTCATAGTTCTGGAAGGTGTTGTGCATGCTACTGGAAGAGAAAAGCATCAATCTCATCTAGCTATGAATCCTGAACGCTACAATAATGACCTGCCTACAAGATACACCCACTGGTGCAATAGCGGTATGAATATTATAGGAGTAACCATTTTTTAAACTGGCTTTAAAGTCAGCTCAGAGATGGAACCCATACCTGACCCTGGCGATGAGGCCAAAAATCTAATTCTGGATAGGTGATGGCCATAGGGGAAAACCTACCACTATTATTCTGCTAAATGAACATAAAGATAAGACAACTCCTTGTTTTATCTATAGATCAGTGAAGCTTCTTCTTGCAGTAGATGGTAATTAACACAGAGACTCACAACTGGCCAATATGCAGAAGATGGGAGAATTTGTAATGCTCTGTCCTAAATGAGTCATCTATACCACACCATCTTGTAGTGGATAGCTATTTGGGCTTCAGCTACGTGGCCAGCATCTCCCCTTTTAAGAGCGTGGCAAAACACCTGAGCCCCTTGAAAAATCGAGGCAGCTA
>LZPO01008098.1:126580-141389 GCA_001675575.1 Neotoma lepida | reverse complement strand
ACAGAACCAACCAGTCTCCACGACAAAGGAGATGTCCTTCTGTCTGCTCGATCTAGCGTATGAATGAAAGTGGCCACCATGTGTCTGTTTGTTTGGCCACCTCTGGTTGTGTGGACAATCTGCCTTTTTTTTTAATGCTGTTTGCTTTTGTTTGGTGGATCTGTGTTTTCTGATGTGCTCATAAGTTTTGTTGCAGACCAGACATAGGAGCTGGATGGAGCATGGCTAAGACCCCTCTGGGTTGCACGCTGTGTCATTGTTTTCAGGATTTCNGCGAGGCAGACTGCTCCCGGCTGCCTCCATGCTAGCTCCTCCGGAGCTTGCTCTGTCTCTGTCCCTGTCACTGGCTGGCNGGANCCTGCTGTTTAAGTCTCAGAGGTCTCGCAGATTGTTATCTCTGAGCTTTCTTTGCTTTCTGCTTGATTGATCTGGTTCCTTTGGTTCTGCTGACTGGATTTGGTTTTGCAGGGACCCGGGTGTCTTGTAGGTATGGATAATACTGAAGTATTGTTTTACACTGCTCCACTTTACTAAAATCCCGGCCCTGGAGTTGGGTTACAGTCCCCTTCTCTGGACCAAAGCATGCTTGTTTAAAAGTTTCTTCCAAAATCTCAGTCCTAGGTCTTGGCCATCTGGGACTCTAGGACACTGAGAGCNGGAGAGCGAAATAGAACAGCCCAAGAAAAGACACTAGTGCCCTAAACACTGAAAAGTAGACTGCTCCCAATAGGAGTTACTGCTGCTTATCCCACACTCCTCTTCCTGGTTTTATTTAACTCTCTAAAACGTTTGCTAAAGTAGAAACTTATCTCAAGATTTGTNAGACTATTATATAAACTTTTTGTACCTTAAGGTTTGTAAGCTTATTGTATATAGTTAAAAATCTGTGCCAGGTGGTGATGGCGCACGCCTTTAATCCCAGCACTCAGAGAGATAGAGGAAGGTGGCTCTCTGTGAGTTCGAAGCCAGCCTGGTCTACAGAGAGAGTTCCAGGACAGCCAGAGCTACTCAGAGAAATCCTGTCTCGAAAAACCAAAGCGGGGGTAAAAACTGATGTTCTCATTATCTGAGTTCCTCTAGATGTCTGGTTTTTATAGTTTTCTGTTCAATGGCTTCTAGGTTGCAGAGACTTCTATTATTCTGCATTTGATGGCTTTATAAAAGAAAAAANACCAAGCCTTTCAGGTTGTCTGCCTCCATCAGCAGACACACACACACACCAACTGGTTATGGAAATCTCTCAGTCATAACCCCATATATGCCTGCTCAAAATAACCAGAGCTGGGTTTGTTAAAAGTTAATATTTCTTCAAAAAAGGAGGTGATAGTAAGGTCACTGGACCTTCACCTGAATATCCAGTCAGTCCTCCCAGTTGCTTTGAATGCTATTAAGCCCTAATTGCTCGAGACCTCGGGATTTTCTGGAGAAACTAAGGTACACAGGCTAAAGGCTAAAATTAAGGAGAGAGTCCAGCTATGCAGCAATGGGAAAGCTATTATATATACCAGGTAAAGGCTCCAGATACTGTCTAACACCTTCCTTAGGAANAACGTCTTATAACAAATGGTAAATGTGTTACTGTTATGTCTCAGGTTATTTAAATGTTTTTAATCAAAAAAGATTTATATAAAAATTAAGATGTCTAAATGTAATCACAAATGTCTAGCTCTTTGACTTCTTCCCCCTTTCTTGGTTCTTGTTTACAAAAATTGTTCCCCTTTTTAAGGTCATGGATATCCAAAGCTCTTGCTAAAATGTAAACTTTCTTTCTCTCAGGACCTGTAAGACCATTGTGGGGTGGGGGCCCGAGGGGACCTATAAAAGTCCAAGCAAAAAAATTAGCTTAAAACTTGTAACAAAAAAATTAATAGTTAAAGTCTATATATAGGTTATATTAATTTGCTACTTATATGTAACTTGAAATAACTCTTGTTATCTCCTTTTTAGACTAACAATAGGTCTCCAAGATATTTTGGATTAGGATAGATTTTTATATGATGATTTTTGTCCTAAAAATAAAAATTAAAAAAACACAACATATGTTTAATAAATAAAATATATTTGATAAATAAGGTTTATAANTTCCTAAGGTCTACTTAGGTTAACAATAATTGACTTAAAGGTATATGTCTAGCCTCTTTGTCTTTGCTAACTTAAGTAAGCTTTAGCTATTGGATACACTGAGTCATACAAAAGAGCTGTAATATTCTGTAATGGTGCACTATAAAAGAATCAGGGAAANAAGGTTCCCAGTCTCTGTGGGCTGCCTTTATGGTTTTATAAGGTTCCTAGTCCCATCCCTCTATGGACTATAGTTATGGCTTAAAGTTTATTTTATTGCTAAAAACTTTTTAATTAAATCTTCAATTCAAATTTTTAAGGCTAAAATTTGAATATATTAAATACAGAAATAAAACTGTAAAAGCCTAATTCTGCAAAAGCTACTAACTTGCTGTAAACTGTTAAAGATAATTAAGACATGCAAGTTAATGGTCAATCACGTTATAAATAATCAAATTCTCTAATAAACTCAAAACTATGGTTATAGTCATGTTAAGTACAAATGTAATTCATCTACAGAAATAAGCTTGTAGGGAGAGATCAGTTTACACCTCCTTTTATATAGCCTTCTGTATATGTTGTCAGGTTAAGCCTGAAATAAGTAACTGAAAACAAACAAAGTTTGTTTAAAATCAGGTATACTTAATAAATTAAATAATGGCCCTCAAACTCCTCAGAGATCTGCTGAATATGGCATTTAAAATGTTTAATAAAAAATGCTTCCTATGATAGACAAAGGTGCCAGATCCTAGAGACAGCCTGAGGTCTCCTCCAAAGATGANGATGATGGGTCCACCTGGATCATGGTAATGCTACACTGGGCAAAGAACTGCCCTGTGCCTTGCCCACNGCCTGGACCCTGCCCAAACTGTGGACAAACAGGANACTGGAGAATTAACTGCCCCTCTTTGCCTCCACCAAGGTAGGCCAGTCTCTCAAGTTCCTCATCCACATGAAAGTCTCTCAGATCTTCTGGGTCTGGCAGAAGAAGGCTGATGTTGCCCTATATGGCAGCTGAGAAGTTAATACTGTCTTGTCTGAAGGACACCCTGACCTCTGACTGCTGCCCTGGGAATTCTGCCCCCAAGGAAACCATTAAGATTACCACAGTGGAGCCTAGGGTAATTGTGGAGCTAGCAGGTAAGTCTCTTGTCAATTTCATTGATACACAGGCCATTTGGATTATATACTTCCTGCTCAAATTTATCTTTTTCAGGTCTCTAATGATGTTAGACAGCTAACTGTAGCTTTATCAGTTTAACAGTAGCAAACATCCAGTTCCTCCCCCACCCCACCCCCATGGCTGCAGCTGCCTGTTCAGTACATTTCATATATAAGAATCAGGTCTTGTTTTTTCTGGAGTTCCTAGGTCTCCTACTGAAAAGGGCAGACATACAGTTTACCTTACTGATATGCTTCACACTAAAAGAGGTAAACTCACAAAACAGGTTTCAGTGTAACTTTTACTATTCCTTTATTTTTAAAACAAACAAAAACCTTGCTTTTCAATGATTGCTTTCAGTAATCAATCACCTATGTCTCCTTGTAAATAATTAAATTTAAAAAATTTATAAAAGTGCCAAATTTCTCAAACAGGCTACTTTCAATTGACATAATAATGAGGTTTCCTCTGTTTAACACACACACACACACACACACATACACACACACACACACACACACACACACACACACACACACACACACGTAGCATAACATACTCAGATATTAGCCAAACTGTTGTTTTTCTATTCTATCTCCTGGTCCTCAACTTACAAGGAAAGTCATTTTAAATGACCCTTCCCTTTTATCCTTTCGTTCTGACTTCTCCAGGCCTTTTCTATCTATAAAACTAACTTTTCTGCTCAGCTCATTGGAAGACTCATTCTGTTTTATGGAACGAAGTATTGCCTGACACTACAGTTAAAAGTGCAGGGGTGAGAGGGATGGCTCAGTGGATAAAAGTGCTCACTGGTCTTGCTAGGTTCCATATCCAGCACATAAATGGCAGCTCACAATAATCTGTAACTCCAGATCTGTAACTGCATGCACATGGTGCACACACATATAAATAAATAAATATATTAATAAATAGTTTTTAAAATAAATTTTAGAAAGAAAAAAAAAAGCCAGGTGTTGTTGGTGCACACCTTTAATCTCAGCACTTGGGAGGAAGAGGCAGGTGGATCTCTGTGAGTTAGAGGCCATTCTAATCTACAGTGCAAGTTCCAGGACAAGNAGGACTACAGAGAAACCCTGTCTCAACAAAACAAAACAAACAAACAAAAAACGCATTGTGGTGGCTAAAGTTATGTTTTAAGTTTAAATTACTGTACTTAAGAGATCTGTAAAGCAGAAATTCCTCTAACCTGTAAGCCCCACTTGCCCAGGGACAGATAACTTCCCGGAATGCTGGGGACTGTTCGTGTAAGAAAACAAGCCATGCATTTTCACTTCTGTAAACAAGCTTGGTTGCCCAACTGCACAGGATGTGCTTGGTCACACCTAGGCAGGAGGTAAGTAAGCAGGAAGCACGTCAATGTATGCTTGCCCCCTTTGGACGAAGGCAGGAAGTATGTAGCCTTGTGGGGTTTGCCTCTATAAGCCCCGGACTGAAGTAATTTGGTGTCATACTCTGGGAATCATGGGTATGGACCTGGCCAGTGTCCGTCGTCCTACCCAGTATTTAATAAAGCTTGCTTCAAATCTGGCTCAGAATTTTTGGTAGTGTTCTTATTCTCACCTGGTAGGATTAAGAGCATCCAATTAAGCTCCTTAAACTGAACTGTCATATTTTTATCCTGTGAAAGTATAAGTGCCTTTCCAGGCATTTGATGTAAGAATTAAAATATAACATTAAGACTGCCTTTCAAAACACAAATTGAAGGCAGCAAATTTTTTGCTAAAACCTCAGAGGAAGAAGTGCTGTATCTGCAGCAGTCCTGTAGAGGCACTCTGGGGGGCTGCTTCTCCCAAGGGATGAGCCTAGGGTTCAGTTCCTTTTCCAAAGAGTCCTTGTCTGTGGCTAAGACTCACCAGGCTGCCACTGCACGTTTCCTAAGACAAATGGCTGTTCACACGTACATATTATATGTCTATTTGATTCAAGAAGTTATATAATATATGAAGTATTAGTGGGAAATTTTGATTTAGTTGAGACAATTTTTTTTATTTAGTTGAGACAAATTTATTTTTTTAATTTATTCAGGCTTTGTTTCATAATNATAAATTTCATACTTTAAAAAAATATAAATTTATTCTTTACTAATTACAAAGTAAAATACCACATTTTATAAATTAACCTTCTAATTTCCCTTTAAAATTTTTTCTGCAGCATAACAGTCCCTAATTATTGTTCTTGTTGTTATTGCTATTAATTTTCAGAACACTGCAGAATGTAAGAAAGATATGCTAGACAGCATTAGTAACACTGTGAAAAGTCATACTAATGGAAAATACTCCATGGCTGGGCAAGCTGAATGCTGCCTGCCTGGAAGTCCTGACCTGAGCTTGGTGTCCCATGCACTATGGGACCAGCCCAGAGCACTGGGGTTCACTGAGATTCAGCTCTGGGTCAGAATACTAACTAGGCTCAAGAGAACTTGGCAAAGGCCAAAATGTCATCATTCATGTGTCGTCTTGCTGAATTTTCCCAAAGTAACAGTCTCCAATTTTTCAAATCCCTATTTACAAAAATGGAGCTTTGAGAGATGAAGCCATATGGCCAGCTGCTATTGAGTGGACTCTTCCATGTGGGTCCAGATAACTGAGATTTACCCTGACTCANGTGCTCCAAATAAACAGGTTATAAACATGCCCTCTGGTACTTCACAAGTATAGAGGGCACTGATTACAGATAAGCTCTTATCTGTAATCATGCTGTCCCAGTTCCAGAAAAGCCTTCCTCAAACACCTTTGCAACCAAGACAAGCCTAATTGATATTCCCATGAANCAATGGANGTATCTGTAATAGTGCGGAGGGAGTTGAGAGCAGCCGGCTCCCAAATCTGCAAACACCACCTGTGATTCAGCCCTCAGGCTGTGTTCTCTAGAACTTTTCAATGTGACATCTTGTTGACCCTAGGGAAGACCAGAACGCTACCCGGGAGAAGAAAGGCAGAATGGAATGCCCTGCCATGGCCCTTTACTGCTCATACCCCTACCTTACCCCATGCCCCAGGTCACAACAGAAAATCACTGTTTCTGAAAGAATAAATGTGTAAGAGTGGAGAGGAGTCATGGCTGAGGCAGCTTATATACTAAATGGGAAGCCAGCAGAGTCTTTGGAATGTAAGTCCCCTCTCACTTTGTCCGTTTGTCCATCCTCTCTGACTTCCTTTCTCTGGTTTGGACATGGTGAGTTTCGTTTGTGTTATGCAATGCTGGGGAAGAGTTGCCTAGGATTCCAGGAAGCCTGGGCAAGTCCTCATATGTTCATCTACACCTCCAGCCCTCTCTGGCTTGACTAAAACTATCCTCGAGAAATAGATCAGTGCCCTTGCTGGAACCCCCAAATCAGAAAGTACCTCTGTGACTTCTGTCCTCTGTTACAGGGAGGTAGCCTACATCCCTCAAGGTTATTTCTCCAACACCTCCATCAGTGCCTGGCTCCTTAAAATTTGTAGAATGAAAGAATTTTGGAAGCCAGCGAATCNTTGTCGGGACTGTAGTAGACCTTTAGTCTAAATTTGCAGGTAGACTGGAAGGCTNTGTATTGGGCTATTGAGCTATAGTTATGCCATCTCATCAAAGTATTCCTAAGAATACTTTAAGTNCTAAAACTATCTTGGGCAAAACTGGTCTCTAGTCACTTANAATAGCCACAAATTCCTACACAATGTGACCCTGACCTAAAGGTTAACTGCCTGATTATTTAACTGTCTCTCTCCATTTCCACTTCCTTAAACAACTCTNTAGAGCAGATGTCCACAGATGTCCTTCGGTATATTTCACAATTGAGAGGTTTACCCTTTTAAACTCCAACTGGAAGTGGAGGCTGCTTCCCGCAAGTCTGCTTGGGACAGTCCCACTGGCAGTTCAAAAGGACTCCATTTGACTAATCCAGGCCTCTCAGGAGTTTTTCTCTTTGGGTACCCCATANCAGCTGCCTGTGAGCTGCCTGTGGGCCACANGGTGTTGGACAGAGCTATTGAGCACAGGGACTTCATGTGACAAAAGATCTCAGTCCTGCATAGGCCCTAGACAGAAGAATGAAGAAGAAAGTTAACTCTAAATACTGCATCACTCTGGGTCTGGGGTGCCCTCACAGCTCCTCTCCCTGATGTATAAACTCTTCCTTTTACTGGGGTCATAGGACACCAGGATGCCAACTGAGATACTGGTGAATATGTCCCCATCTTTCTAAGCCACACAGCAAGTGGTCTGGATTAAGCCTTCCCTGCTTTGTGTTTCTCCCAAATTACAGTCAATAAGTCATAAGGGTGGGACCCNAACCTGATAAGATTAGTGTCCTTCTGAGAAGATATACCACCAGACAGCTTGCTCACGCTAGGCCCCTTGCTCACTCTTTGTCATATAAGGACAGGGTGATGTGTGATATATGATAGTCTGCAAGCCAGGAACAGAACTGGTCAGCAGAAACTGAATCACCTGGGATCTTGACCTCAGTCAGGCTTCCAACCTCAAGAAATCATGAAAAGGCAAATATCTGTTGTTTATGCCACTGAGTGAAGAGAGATCTGCCCTGTGGAGGACATCAGCTCCCCTTGACCTCTTCAACCCTTCCCCAATGATTCAGTTTCCCATAAAAGCTTTAAATAAGTAAACAAATGAATTAAAGAAGCANCCACCAAATCTGTGGTGTTTTGCTGTAATAGCCTGAGCAGAGTAAGACACCTGCCTCCTCTTTAATGCTTTAAGACCTACGTTGGTCTGCGAGTGCAGCTCAGTGNTAGAGCACTTGGCTAGCATGCCTGAGGCCCTGGGTTGGATCCCCAGNGNCATGAACACATAAACAAGTTAATTAATTATTTTTAAAATTATAGTCAGAGGNTCAGGTAAATACGCATACTCAANCCAAGATTTTAAAAGACAAGAGCAGGCTGGGCATGGTGGTGCATTTGTGAAGTTCTAGCAACTTGGGAAGTCAAGGAAGGATGGTCTCCTGTGAGTTCAGCACCAGCCAAGTGAGTTTCAGGCTACCCTGTATGGTTGTGGTCCTGATGAGACTGAGGTCCTGCCTTCTTAAAAATAAACAAACTAACTAAAAGATAAGAGCACACTTACTGGGCAGTGGAGGGACCGTGATGGAGTAGGTAGCCTTCCCAAGGTGAGGCCCATTCATTGCACTTGAGATGGGCTGACCCCTAGATTTTCCCACTATCACATAATATGTGATAATGGGGAACTTCACTGATGCTCTCCCCTTTAAATAAAAAAAATTAAATAACATAAATAAAAGACAAGAGCATACACTCATGAGGGGTACAACATTATACATATTCTGTGTATAATGACCTGGGCAAGGAGGTTCCTTTGGAATTTGCCAAAAGGGAAGTATGCCACTGTTCCCATTGGCCCAAGTTCCTTTTTTTTTAACCCCAAATTACTCCACTTCTGTTCAGTTTGTTACTAGGGNTCACTATGTTTTGTTTTGTTTTGTTTTTTTGCTTTGTACACATATCTGGCCCATGCACAGTTGGTTTCATCTTGGGTAAAAACACTTTCAGTTTACGCAATATTCTTTTTAGTTCTGGAGATGCCTGCTCAGAACCAACAAAACTGACCTTGGACTATAGCCCTCTAGACACATGTGACTTGTAGAAGTGCTGTTCTCAGCAGGCCTCCATAGGTTCAAAGATATCAAAAGAGCTCCTGTTATTTATTCTTTCTACAAAGCTTATTAATTATTATTAATTATTAATAATAACATTATTATTACTATGTGTGTGTGCATGGGGTAGGCCACATGCCATAGCATACATGTGGAGGTCAGAGGCCAACTTTGTGCACTTGGTCTGTTCTTTTTCTACCTTTACACGGGTTCCAGGCATTTATCTCAGGTCACCAGGCTTGGGTGGCAAGCATTCTTACCCACTGAGTCATCTTGCCAGGCCCTGCATTAAGTATCTTTTACTTTTCTGTGGCTGTGATAAAATACCATGATCAGGACGACTTACAGAAGAGTTTGAGCTTATTGTTCAAGAGAGATAAGAGTCCATCAGGGTAGCAGGACACGACAGCAAGAAGCAGGCATGGTGGGAAAGGCAGGAAGCTGAGAGCTCACATCCTCAACCGCAAGCATGAAGCAGAGACAGCAAACTGAAATCAGAAAAGGCTTTTNCTCTCCAAGTCCCCAGTGATGTCCTTCCTGATGTTCTTCCTCTAGCAAGGAAGCACCAGCTAAACCTCTCCAACAGCACCACCAGCTGAGAACCAGGGCCTATGGGGGACTTCCCCTTACCGTGTTGTGGTTTTGCCAATCTTGAAAGAAACAGACTCTAGGTCAAAAGAACTTAAAAACTCCAGGTGCACCATGGGGCCTGGCAATACCAGAGAATACGTCTTCATTTCAGCCTCACTGTGAAAGACGTCGACTTGAGGGATCACTGTTGAAATGATTGTTACTTTGAGGTGGGAGGATGCTTTAATATTCTTCAATATCATCAATTCAGCTGGTTCCCTGTGAAGGGAAATGGATAAAGAGGTATATTTAATTAGGGGAAAGAATATTCAAAAGCCTCAGTGGGAAGTCTTAGGGATGGGGCTGGTCTCTGTAAGCACACTACAAATCTGAAATCAACTAAACAATTTGCTGACTAGACATATTTCTCCAGGTCTCCCAAAAGATAGAAAACAATAAAGTCCTTGGTGCTAGCAGAGCATAAACCTTGGCAAAGGTTAATAAGCAGTTATAACCCACGAAGGATGAAATTAAATGGTGATTACCTTTCAGATTAAGGAGAGGTGCCCCAGGGTTTGCAGAGCTACTGGGTAAGTTGAATGTGTGCACTGGGGACAGGATTAGGAGAGGGGCATGAGGCTGCAGGGTGAAGAAGCCCAGTAGAGTTGGCTGGGCAGACATCGAGGAGCAGGGGAATTGTGAAAATCCAGGGGCAAGAGCTACTAACTTTGGTTGACTGACAACTTCACTTATCAATGCCATGCTTTGGGGTAGTCATAGAGCCAGATACCACAAAGACACTTTCAAACTGATAAACAACCAACTGCCTGGGAGGGGAGGCCATAAAGAGCCCACTGGTAACACAGAGGTGCTTTTTAAACTGTTACATTTTATTATCTATATGGTCTCATCTTAATCTTCTGCCTCATTAAAATGTCAGGCTGTTAGAAATGTCCACCTCTGCTGTGTTCTGTAGAAGTATAAGACGTGTCTACGGCCTGAGCTTCCGTGGACGTGGAGATTTCCGGGAAAGCAGGTCCTACATTACTCAGCACGTGCTCAGTAACTTTTTCTTTGAAGCCCACTGAAAAGTGTNGGCATTTTCCCAGCTAAAATAGCCATTCATATATACCTCAATAATTTAGAAATGTTGTTCATATATAAACAAAGTATTCTAAAAAATTTCCTTTTCAGCATTCATGAAGTCTGCTCTATGAGCCCAGTGTGGTAGAGCATATCTTTAATCCCAGCATTCCAGAGGCAGAGGCAGGAGGATCTCTGTGAGTTCGAGGACAGCCTGGTCCACATAACGAGTTCTGGGACAAGTCAGAACTACATAGAGAGACCTTGTCTCAAAAAACAAAATAAAACTTCACTATGGCCTTCTGAGACTCAGTAAGTTAAAGTTAGTAAGATGACACTGCCAATATGNACAAGCGACAGAGATTTGCAAAAGCCCCTGTTGGACTATCAGAGATCCATATTCCCTTAGGAACATGGACTTGTGAGCTGGTGAAGCAGAAATTTGACGTCTTTTAAGTGACAGTCGCTTTCAGCCCCACTGCAATGCAAAGGTGGGTAGTTCTGAGACTTTGTGTTGTGGTGTTAGCCACCAGGAATTACACAGGGGTCTGCTGTCTCCCATAAATTACTTCGTTTAAAATAGCATTATTTCTGTAACCTTGATAAAATGAACCAAAGAATAAGAGCTGTGGTATCTTTAGGATTCATCCAGTTCAACACCATTCTTTTACAGATGAGGAACTTGAGGCTCAGAGAAGAATGTTATTTGATGAGCTTGTAGAAGACTAAATGATGACCCCTTAAAAGACACTTCTCATCACTGGGCTGGCTAGACCAGTGGTTAGAGCCTCCCTGCTCTTCCAGAGGATTCGAGTTTAATTGCAGAGGCCTGGGTTTGATTTTCAACATCAACAAAGGGTGTCTCACAACCATTTGTATGTCCAGTTCCAGGAGATCTGTCACTCTCTTCTGGCCCCTGCAAGGATTTGCATGCATGTGATAAATATTCACCCAAACACACACATACACATAAACTAAAAATGCTTTAATAAAAAAGATTTCTGGCAGGCATGGTGGTGCAGGCCTTTGATTCCAGCACTTAGAAGGNAAGAACAGACAGACCTCTGTGGGTTTGAGGCCAGTCTGATCTACATACCAAGTTCCAGACCAATCAGAGCTACATAGTGAGACTCTAACTCAAAAAAAAAAACAGCTACTATTTCTATCTACTAAGCCCTGAAATGACGAGCACAGTCTTAGTTGGAAAGTTGTCTTTTTCCAGGTATGACCGAGATCATCAGCCAGGGTTTATGTGGACTCTAAGTGCCAGAGTGTCCTTATAGGAAGAAGGCAGAGGGAAGTGACATGTGTGAAGATGGTGTTGCAAATGCAACAGGGAAGCCAGAAGGGATGCATGGAGCCACCAGAAACTGAAGGAGGCATGGAAGGACTGCCCCTTGAAGGAGCCATTGGAGAAGCCCAATTCTGCCAGCACCTTTTCCAGCCTGTAGGCTCCAAAACAGGAAGAGAACAAATGTCCTTTGTTTAACACCATTTGTGCTGCTATGGCAGCCCTGGGAGATTAAAATGGTGTGTAAAGGTAGAAGCTGGCAGTAACCCAAGTCTCTGGACTTCTCCCTTGGTCCTGTCTCCTTGCCACCATTTCACGTTCTGTGAATTCTGACCTTGTCAAAGACATGAAAGTCTTCCCCTCTTCACATGACCTCTAAGACTGAGGCAATGAATATTACAGATACTTCTGTTTCCATGAGTTGATATTTAGTCCATCCAACCACTAGGCTTCCTGGGCTGGGAGGTACTTGATCTGGCTATAGTATTAATTGTTAATAAGATGGCTGTGATCTGGAAGACAGGAGTCATAAAATTTGGCCAAGAGAATCCATTTGATTCCAACAAAATATAAAGAAAATGTGTAACAGTTTTCTGGCTATTTATTTGTCAAATTGACACACACTAGAGTCATCTGGAAAGAAGGAATGTCAGTTGAGGAACTGCTATCATCAAACAGGCCTGTAGGCAAGTCTGTGTGGCATTTTCTTAGTGGTTGGTGTGGAAGGGCCCAGTTCACTGGTGGTGCCACTCNTGGCAGGTAGTCCAGACTGTCTAAAAAAGCAAGCTGAATGAGCCATGGGAAGCAAGCCAGTAAGCAGGGGTCCTCCATGGTCTCTGCTTCAGTTCCTGCCTCCAGGTTCCTGCTTTGAATTCCTGTCCTGCCTTCCCTCGGTAATCGACTAGGATCAGGATTTGTAAGATGAAATAAACCCTTTCCTCACCAAGCTGCTTGTGGTCATGGTGTTTCTCATAGCAATAGAAAGCAAAATAGGACATTTAAGTTTGGTTTAACCTTTTCTCTCTCAGTATCCCCTTCATCTTAGGCTGTGTGGATGAGCATATTGATACATTCAGTATGAGTTTTATGACTATGAATGAGAATCAGTGGCAACTACTCTACATGTGTTACAATAGAGCAATTCATTGAGACAGAGAATGTTATTGCTATGATTAGAAATTCCAGCAGATTTACCTAGAGTGTGTAAATTTAGTCTCACTCATCTTTTCCTTAGCCCACACTTAACTTCCTTTNATGGAATCATGTCCCTCTAAAATTCCAAAGTTAAACTCCTAAAACTCATGCTTCAGACTATAACCAACCTATGTGGAAGAGTCTAAAGAGGTTAAAATGGGGCCAATTAGGACTGGTCTAATATACTCCAACAGTAGCCCTTATGGAAGGGAAAANGTTATATCCAAAGAGCTAACATGGATATGCACATGAAGAAGGAAGGCCACCGTCTGCAAGCCATGGCAAGAAGCATTGAACTGAGGCCACTTTGACCTTGACTTGTAGCCTTCAGAACTGTCTCCCATTTCAGGCACTCACTCTGNCGCATTTTGTTANGACAGGCTTAGCAAACTGGTAACTTTCTGATCTGCAATCTCCACACTTAAAGGGCAGTGGTGGTGAGATCACAAACTTGGGGGAGCCTGAGAATTTGATGTTGTGAGTGTTCCCTTTGTGACTTGATTCAGGGCTTGAGCATCCAAANAAATCAATTCACACTCCCAGTAGGGTCTTCACTCATCATATTGATTCCACAGCAGGGTAGGAGATCCAACACACAGCTGACTGCCGCTAGCCCCGAGGTCCTCCCTGTCTATGCTGGGAATCTGGCTGCTTTGATGCTGTGTGAGTAACCATGGCTTCTGTGAGTATGACAGCCACATCATGTCTGGAAGACAGTTTTCACAGCACTCCTCCCCATTTTGCAGCTCTTCCATTCCTCCCATCTCCTCTTCGAGACGGCCCCTAAGCCTGGCCTCTTTTCCTCAACACTTTGACTAACTGTGAAGCTCCACACCGACTGATGGCCCTGCAAAAAGAATCTTCTCTGACTAAAGTTAAGAGTAGCAATGATGATATGATATAAATATTTAGAAGACAATTTGACATGACCATTTAGGAAAATAACAATAGCAGGTTCTATCCCAGAGCCTGTGGCCTCCTGCTCATGGACTTTTGACCAAGGTTACAGTATAAGGCATGAGAGTCCCTGTGGAGCAGGCCTCNGCCCAATCAGAAATTGGTTGTTATTCTATAACAGCTGTGCACCACTAGGCATATCTTGCCTGGTAAGCCTGTATTGTGGTATGCAAGGTCAAGCACTGGGTAATACCATTGATGTCCTTTCTCCCTCAGTAGCCTACATGCTGCCATGTGTGAAAGATGGTCACAGGGAGAAGTCTTCAGGTAGATTTGAGATTGATTTTTTTTTTTATGTAACCACACTCTTCAGCAACAGGGTCTTACCATGCAGTCTCCCCATGGCGGGTAACTGAGGGCAATGCAATTAGCCGAGATTGTTTTGGAGACCTCTGGAGTACCTCTGGCCAAACTCATAGGATGATATCTCATACCCTGAAATTTTCATTTGATAACACATGTAGTCTGGGAGTGAAACTGTGCATCAATGCAGAATGATTCTGTTAAAATTATTTTTAAGTCATATTTTGAAATTAGCTTACTAATTAGTGGATTTCTGTCTTAGTTAGNGTTTCTATTGCTGTGAAGAGACACTATGACCACAGCAACTCTCATAAAGAAAAACATTTAATTGGGACTAGCTTAGTTTCAGAAGTTTAGTCCATTATCATCATGGGGGAAGCATGGTGATGTGCAGGTAGACATGGTGCTGGAGGAGGAGCTGAGAGTTCTACATCTTGATCTGCAGGCAGCAGAAGGAGGCTGTGCCACACTGGGCAGAGCTTGAGCATGTGAAACCTCAAAGCCTGCCCTGCACAGTGACACACTTCCTCCAACAAGGCCACACCTACTCCTAAAG
>LZPO01008098.1:87289-106206 GCA_001675575.1 Neotoma lepida | reverse complement strand
GGCGAGGCTTCCTGGATAAGAGAGATGTATCAAGGTCGGAACAAGAGCCCCAGATGTGTGAATCATTTGCCCCATAGTTCTTTCCATAGAGCATAGCATGGCTGCCCATCCTGGCCCAGCATCCCTAAGACGTAAAGGAAGGTTCAAGGGTGCTTCTTCCAGGCTGTGCTGTCTCCTTCCTAATTGCNCCTGCTGCTGTATGATGTGCTGGTGTATGGCAATGAAGCAGAAGGGAATAGCTAGGCCTTGCCCTCCNCACTGACCAGTTAGTCTCCTCCTCTCTGGCCACTGGCTGTTGGCTCATGGCCTAAGCTGTCCTTGGCTATTCTCCTCCCTGTAGTGGCTTATAATGACCTAACAGGCTGCCCACCAGGCTGTGGGTTCCTCCAGGAAAATGTCTGGTTTTTCTTCATTTTTCTGTCTCTGAAGTGTCTGGCACAATGTCCTGAAATGCTGTCTGTCCATTCTCAGGGTGGCCTAAGTGTCAAGGACTTCCAAGACACAGCTCTTCCACTCTCTCCCAGAAACCTCCAAGGAAGGAGCTGTATGCATGCACACAGACCCTTAGAGCCTTCTTGCCAAGACCATCCATCCATCCGTGCTTCAGTTGGGTCAGCTCTCATCTGTGGGTTGTTCAGACCTGGGGGAGGGGGCGCACAAGAGGTGTCTGATTCTCTTGTCAGCCAGCCACAGAGACAGGAATGAAATCCAACAGGCTTTCCCAGGAGCCACACAATCTGTGCTTTCTTCGGTGGGTGTGATAAAAGGACCCAGGATGTGCCATCTGAGCTGTCCCCGGGGCTGACCTAGGGCTTCTTATTATTCAGAGATCAATCAACTCCCCACAATCTAGGAAAACACTTTGGGAGATCCCAGAGTCTTCCCCTGGGAAAAGCTAGGTCCAACAAAAGGTGCCTGAGCTCTTACCCTAAACCAAGTGGCCAGACACCCCTAGGGCCTACTGAGTGACATGTGTCACTGCCACCTCTGAACCTCCGTTCCCACTGAGCTGCTGTTTCTNTACTTNGTGGCTGCTTCCTTCCTCTTGTGAGCTCTGCAGAGCTCCTTGGCTTGGCAGAAAGAGAGAGGTGCCAGAACACTTCATGAGGGGCTGTATCCTGAGACTGGATGAAATGGCTAGAAGTGTTCTACACTAGCCTGGAGAAGCCAGGGAGCCCACAGGGTGAGGAAGCGAGAGGGAATGGGACAGGGCCCTGAGGTCCCGGAGGTTCATTAGCCTTCTTCCTAAGCAGGGCTCTCTGGCTGCCAGCCCACCCTGAAACCCACTGGTATAATTGGCAGAGACACAGAGCTGACCATCTGGCCAGGCCTGGCAGGGCAGGTGTGGGAACAGCAAGATCGACACCCTGCAACCGGCAGCTAGGGCCTGGCCAGATGGCCCCCAAAAAAACTCCCTCTGGTGCTGGGCCCTCATCCCACATCCAGGCTTTGCTCTGGCAGAAGGGCCAGCATATTGGGCCTCCTCTTCATTCGTTCACTGCTTCCAAGCTTCAACAGGAAAAGCGTGATCTAATTAGGGGAAGGGAATGAGGCTGTGATTAAATGAAGGCCGGGTTGCCCATCACATCTGCAGTGTGTCCTCTGTGATGCCAATAGAAGGTGAGACTAGCCAGGGATAATAAAACAGGCGCCCCATACTGAAACCAGGCCTCTTATTCCTCGCTCATGAGTTCCCAGAAATTGTATGTAGATCATTTCTCATTTTTATGGGGAAAGACTCATAGCTCTCNAATTTTCACAGGAGTTTATAGCCCCTCAAAGTAGTATTGAAAACTTTAAAAAAGATTGCATTAACTCTTTAAAAAAATTATGTATATATGTTTATGTGCATCTGTGTATGGCTTTGTGTATGTGAATGCACTGCCCTTAGAGACCGGAAGAGGGCATCAGATCCCTGGGAGCTGGGTCTGCAGGAGTTGTGAGCAACCAGATGTGGGTGCTGGGGACCAAACTCAGGTCCCTTTCAAGAGGAGTGTGTGTCCTTAACTACTGTACTGTGTCTCTAGCCCTATACTGAGAACCTTTTAAAAAATTTAAACATTTATGTATATTGACTGTACTGTGTCTCTAGCCCTATACTGAGAACCTTTTAAAAAATTTAAACATTTATGTATATTGTGTGTGTGCTCACACACAGACACACACGGGAAGGTCAGAGGAATTTCTGTGAGTCTGTTCTCTCCTTCTACCACATGGGTCACAGGAATCAAGCTGAGATGGGCTTGGTGGCAGGAACCTTTACCCCCGGGCCAGCTTACTAGCCCCAGTATTGAGAACTTTTAATAACAAATGTATGTCACTGATGTGCCGCATAGCCTTGGGTCACCCAGGTCCCTTTTAGAAAGGAGAGGGCAAGCAGGAATAGTAAAGTGAGGTAAGAGGTGTCTGTATTGGACCAAGGCCTTCCTGTGGCGATGTTAGTGTTCATCAAGTGTAGTGTGTCCTTACGTGACACTGGCCTGGGTGCTGAGAGGGACACCTGTTCCTTGTATTTTTTTTTTCTTTTGAGGTTCTTCTCTTTCATTTTTTTTCCTTAAGCTCGCCTCCCCATGTCTTCACAGAGTGGAAGTCTGCTCAGCTTATCTTGTGCTTGTTCTGTGTTGGAGATAAAGGGGGAAAGTCAAGTCGTGGCAATGGGAAGAGTCCAGGGGAGGGACTTCTGTGGCCCAGTTAGACCAGCCCTGGTTGTCTGTGTTGTCACTGGCGCTTCAAGGATGGCTGAAGAATGTGGCTGCTGATGAACTGTGGGGTTGGCCTGTTTTCTCAGTGCTGCCCCCTCACACTGCAGTCCCACAGTCTGGAACCAAATGTCTAGGAGACATCTGCCCTGGCTTGGCCAGTGAGTGACTCAGTCAACATCTCAGCCCTTGCACTCGGCCTTGTGAGAGCTGCCAACAGCTGAGCCCCTGGTGCTCGTGGATGGGAAAAGAAAGCTGCCTCACCTAAGCAAGTCCTGGCTGGGGCCCAGTGCTTAGAGGGGTACCTCCTGCGTAGTCTACTTGTCTTCATCCCAGAACCAACATGACTTTATGTAAGAGCAAAGATGGGGCCCAACTCCTGCATGCCATGGGCTTATGGGTAACTTCAGGACCCCTCCAGGTGCTTCACCTTCCTAGAGTGTATTTTGTGTCTATCAGTGTGAGCTCCTGGAGGACCCCAAAATTTGATCTCTTTGACTTTAATAATGCAGTGACTGGCATTTACTGAGCATATGTCCTGTGCCTGGTGCCATTTTCCAGCAGCTAATGTGTATTGGAACAGTCAGGGTCCATAGCAGTCTGTAATAAAGACTCGAACCCTGGGTTGTACTTGGGGAACTGAAGCACAGGGATGTTGAGTCCCACTTGCAGGGCTTCTCAGCTAGCAAGAAGTAGCCCTGACATTTACAACACAGCAGGACTCTGGACTGAGTACCACGCCTGGGCCCTCAGCACCTGCCACCAGTGCCCAGGAGAGAGGTGGTATTCATGCAGCATTTGCTAACTAGCAATGACAGACTCTTAGAGAAGGGATGATGTAGTTCAGTGCTGAATTCACTGTTTCCTGANTACGAGGGCCTAGCACTGGGGGGACTGTCTTGAAGTGAGCACAGACATGATATACCTCAGGGCCTTACGAGGGTTGGTGACAGCAGCCACATGTCTGTGGTGTTTGAGTGTTTTGTAAATATGGCGTTGCTTTTATAATTAGAAAAGGGGAAATAACCCATATGTTTTATGTTAGCATTTCCCAGGCGTAGACAATAGGAGAAGGTATTACAGTAAGTAACAGCAGCAGGGACAGATGTTTGACCTCAGAAAAGTAAGTGCTGTACTGTTAAGCACACTGACTGCTTCATAGGTTTTCAGTGATGTAAATGCGTTGGGGAAATACTAACTTAAACAGAATCAGACTGTCAATGGGCAAGTGATTTTTTTTCTCCATTGCTAAAGATTGAACTGGTGGAGGGGGGTGGCCTTGTAATGCTAGACAAATGCTCTTGTCATTGAGCTATGTCCNCAGCCCCTAAACTAAATTATAAACCTAAAAATTGGGGGGGGGGTTGGAAACACCTATGAAAAGATGGTAAATGTAAACTTGAAGCAGTGGAGGAAGTATGCAATGAGTAAGTTTGGGAACTCTGAAGTCCCCAAAGTACCTTGTTCTGCAGGCCCTGGAACTCATGGGTCAGGTCAGGACCGTGTTGCTTGGGCCAACTGCAGAGTGGAAGATGGAAGCAGATGGTAGGCCTGTTAGCTACCATGGGAGAGGTTCGGGCAGGAAGGAGATTAAAAGGCTGACAGCTGCTCTGGGAGGGCCACTGCCCAATTGAACAGATGAGTGGCAGGGTCCTAGCNACAACCTACCGGATGGCAGAAGAGAGATCGGGGAGTGACACGGGCCCTTTGAGTACTTTACCTTCTTGTTGGGAAATAGTTCAGCATTTTAGTGGCATGCTGGCTAGAACAGAAGCTGTATATGCTTCAATGTCACCTTGTGTTAGGTGCCTTTCCAATGCCCTAACTGGCAGTTCCTCCCATCTGCCCTTGAGCCAGAGGCTTTGATCCCTATTCAAAAGTAGACTCTCCAGTGAGCTTGATCCTCCCACTGCCACTAGTCACTCAAAGATCAGGGTGATTGGGGTAGGGGTGGGAGTGTCATGTTGGTGTCACTTCTAGGATAGAAGCCTATGTAGGAGATCTAGTAATTATGAATTCAGTATCTATTGCGTGCTGGGGCCTGTGATGGATATTGGGCAGAACAGTGGGATATCAGAAGGGGTCAAGGGGCCACAAACAACAAATTGTAGTAGGCCAAACAGTCCACAGGGACAGTTTTTCCATAAGCAGTTTATCCCCCTGTAGACACAGAAGCACTGGGTAAGCAGGCCTGGGCTCTGACTGGAATTGTCTGTGCCCAGAGTGGGTACCAGTCCTGCAAGCCTTCCCAGCTGGTAACTCTGCTGTCACTCCTGTTCTGGGCCTTGTGGGTAGCCCTCTGGATGTCCCAGCCCAGGGTGGGGGTCTGAGGCTTCCTGGAGCAGGGTGTGGAGCCAGGAGTGGAACAGAGGAGCCATTGAGCTGCCTGTAGAACCGCCACCTGGTTGCCCACAGGCACTGTCACCTGGCGCTGGGGAGGAGGCCCACACCAGCCTGGGAGGGGTCAGGACTCCAGGGAGAACCAACCGTGTGCAACTCTAAGCAGGCTTGCAGAGGGGAGGCCTGGAGGGGCTCTGAAGTGGNTGCCAGGAAGGGTGTTGAGGGCTTGACCTCACTGAGAAGCTTGTTAGAACCCAATTTTGTTTGGAGAGACTTGGTCCTCCTCTNTGACCCTACTCAGAAAGCAGGGCCAGACTGCTTTCTCCCTCTTGTAAGTCAATCGGGGAAGAGTGCTTCTGTCCATCCTTCTCATCTTATGAGATGGATTTAACATAATGACTGAGAGCTTTCAGTTCCTGGGTGTTTAGCTGTAAATGTGGGCCCTGCCCCGTGGAAGTGCACAGTCTGCCTGAAGACACCCAGTCAAACAACATTTGCCACACAAAGCGATCAAAGCCTGGGACAGAGGTACCTCACAGGCCTGGAAAAGCATGGGAGNGTCTTCTAGAGAAAGAAAAATGAGTAAGGATTGGCCAGAACAGGAAAGTGATGCAGGCAGAGAGGAAACCATTGAATAAAACGACCATAATGCTTTCAGAGCAGTGGTCCAAAGAGGAAAGGAGAATCCTATGTTCTTTAACCTTAAACTTTTTCCTCAAAACACTGGAGATCTGTTTACTGTAAGGTTTAAGGATAGTGTGTCAGGTGACTCGGACATTTAGTGAGCAGCTGTCACACAAGAGTTGATGCTGTGTGCTGACTGGCAGAGTTGCCAGTAGTGGGCAGTGGGTGATGCTGTAGATGCCGGTGACTGGGGAGAAAAGAGCTGGGGACAGTGTGATGGATTTAAATTGTTTCCTAGAGAAAAGAGGAGCTNGGGGTGAAGGGCTCGGGTGATGGTGGTGATCCAATAGAAAGATTTTTCTAGTACCTCTGATGGTTGCTTATTGGAGCTAGAGACACAAATATGAGAGTCTAGGCTAGCACATGGCTTGGAGTACTTGATGGGCTGGTGTGATGTACTCCAAGCAGGCAGGTGTGAAAGGAAGTAAAGGAGTTGAGGGCCAGACTGAAACAAAGTAATAGTAAACACCTGAGGATAAGATAGAGGCAGCCATTGGGACAACCTCAGAAACCTATAGATGGGCCAGATGGGGTCAAAGGAACAGCCAAAGGGATACGTGACGTAGGGTTGGTTCTTTCTCNAGCTCATCCTTCCAGGAATCCCCATTCCCAGATCNTCTCACTGAGGACAAGGTGGTCACCTGGCCCAGCTGGCTCCCATAGCTCTGATCCAGCTCAGATCTGAAGTCTGGACTTCAGTTTGGTGAAATGTAGGGTTAGCCTCTTCCTGTGACACAGGCCCCAGAGCCCCCTCTGACTCCACCTGTGACCCCGTGAGTGGTGCAGTGCTCCAGGGACTGGCTTGGTGAGTCCTACCCTCTCCTGCCCAGTTTGGAGAAAAACTCCATTGTCCTCAGCCCTGCCCTGACTGAGCACCTCCAGTTCGTCTGCTTTCACTGGAGAAGGTTGATGGCTAACCACTCTGAGAAAGAGCTGGGCAGCTGAGAAACGGGAAGCTAAGACTGGCTTTCTGCATCCTGGCCTACGGGACCTCAGGGGCGTTCAGTAGTGTCTCAGGGCGCCCCAAGGCATTTCTCTCCCAGGAGGCTGAGAAGCCCACTGCTACAGGTTGACAGCCCTGTTCACAAATAGCAAGAGCTCCAAATTTGATTTTTCCATTTAAGCAGAATGGTTTTATTCATGAGGTTTTACTCATTCTCCAGTTTCTTCAAAGAGAGTATATGATACCCACATGACAAGGACATGATAAGGATCAAACAACAGAATGCTGACAAAGTGATGTCTCTGCTTTCTTTTCTTTTTGTGTTTTGTTTGAGACAGGGTCTTACCATGTAACTCTGGCTGGCTTGNTATTCACTATGTAGACCAGGGTGGCCTGGAACTCCCAGAGCTCCACCTGCCTCTGCCTTCTGAGCGCTGGGATTACGGGTGTGTGCTTCACCATCTGCTTTATTTTCAAGGTCACTGGCTGTTTCTTTGTTGAACATCTGAAGTGTGGCAGGCTGCACTGTGCCAATCTTTGTTGCTTGGCTGCTCTGCTCCTCTAACTCTTGCAACGCATTTTAAGCAGTGCTTTTGAGTTCTCTCTGTTGAGTCACTGTGTATAGGCTGTGGTCCAGCTTGGACCCTAAGATAAACTCCTAAGACCAAGTAGCTTCCTGCTGACTGTTTAGCCTAGGACATGACCACGAGGCAGAAAATTAGCAGGAAAGAATGAAGCCCNATCTCTACCNGGGGAGCAGAGTGGCTTGCCCTTGTCTGAGCCTCGTTCTCTTTGCCGACTCCCACAGTTGGCAATCCTAGAAGACTATGCGGACCCCTTTGATGTTCAGGAAACCGGTGAAGGCTCAGGAGGAACTTCAGTAGCTCCAGAGAAGGTCCCTGAAAATGATGGCTACATGGAGCCTTATGAAGCCCAAAAGATGATGGCTGGTAAGTACTGAGGATGAGGGAGATGCTCCCTGAGGCCTTGGCTCTGCAATACAAGTCTAAGGGCTGGTCCCATGCTCCCTGGAAAATAGGGAGAAAGCCTGTGCCAGGTCCTCAGGAATGTGGCCAGGGCCTTCAGGATAGTCATTGNGGAAGAGAAGGTGTAAGGTGTGACGCCTGAGGCCATAGAGGAGGCCATGTAAGCAAAGGTCCAGGTGAAGCACTGGAGATCGGAGGGGCAGGATGATGGTAGACATCAAGTCAAACATCCCCAAAAGAGTCGGTAGCTTTTGGAAGTGTGATGAGTTTGAACTGACATTATCGAAGAGAAACACTAACAGCAGTTGAAAATGTAGATGCATTGAGTGTCATGGAGCAAGTATTTCCGAGTTAGAGAAGAAAGAGCTGAGTCAGACCTGCCCTTGGGGAGCAGAGGCCAAGAGATGACCCAGGGAAAGAGTCAGAGTGGGGGTGAACAGAGAGGACAAGCAGGCCAAGAGAAGTGCTGGTTAGGCTCTGAGATGGCAGAGAAGAATGCAGAGGGTGCGTGAAGAGTTTGGACTTGTGCCAAAAGAAAGAGGCAGGATTTATGTGGCATCTAAGGGGAGGTCTGAGACNGTGGTCTACAGAATGGACTAGAAGAGCTGCCTATCATAAAGGTGAGTTAGCAAGCTATTTCAGAAATGGTTGAGCTTGTTGCTTCTTGATGTTGTTGTGTTTTTGGTTGTTTTTATGAGACATGATGTCCATACGTAGTCTGAGCTGGCCTGGAACTTCTTATGTAGCCCAGGCTGGCCTCAGATTTATAGCAGTCTTCCTGTACTTACCTCCCAAATGCGTGTGCCACCATGTGCAGCCCGATTGTTTGGGTTCTAAGGAGCCAGTAATTAAAAATTCTTCCTTCCTCTCCTTAGAGGAAATAATTAAGAAGTAAGATTAAGGAAAGGACTAGTAGAGACTAGAATGTCAGCTCTATTACTGATAAAGTTGATCGAAGAATGTCATTTAGCGATGTTAGCACAATGGGCTTCTTAATACTTTTCAAGAGAGTCAAACTTGCCCACTCAGGCTTGGTAGCTGTGGATCTCCGCACTGCATGGAAGAGAAAGAACCAGAATTATTGTCTGTCTGCAAGAAGACANCTGAGGAAGAGAGTGAGCACTCACTGGCCAATCAGATAAGCTGTCCCGCCCTCCTCCTCCTTAGAGATGGGTGAAGGGACAGAGTGTCACCCTAGGAGCCCTGGAAACCTGAGCCTGAAAAGTGGAGGTTTGTCCTAGTAAAATTCTAGATATGGAGAGGTGAGGTTGAAAGTCATGAGGTATTGGCCATGAGCAGATGACATTTAAAGAATGTAGAAGGGGAGCTGGAGAGATGGCACAGTGGTTAAGAGCACAGACTGCTCTTGCAGAGGACTNGAGTTTGTTTCCCAGCACCCATGTCTGGTGGCTCACAACAGTCTGTGACTCCAGCTCCAGGGGGATACAACACCTCTAGCCTCTGTGCACCTTCTGTTTGTGCACAAACCTGCATCCAGACAGACACATGCACATTCTTGAAAACAAAATAAATCTTAAAAATAAGAAAAGAATGCAGTAGGATCAGGCCGAAGGGAAACATCACAGTGACTGGAAGTGGAGAAAGTAACAACGCTACTTGTTTGTGTGTGAGAGATGATAGCATGAGCCATGAGTGTCCTGGAATTATATGTGAAAATGTTAGTGCTNAAGTGTNCATTTTTCTTTTGGGACAGTGGGACCTGGGGGAAGGGGATGGTGCTGGGCATTAAACCCAGGCCTCATGCATGCTAAGCAAGTGTTCTACCACTAAGATACAGTCCCAATCCTAAAATATACATTATTGTGGCAAGTTAGCTCTGGGGCTTTTATCAGATTTAGGTCAGTGATCCCCAAAAGATTTCCTAAGCTCTGAAGAAGGTAGTGAGTCTGAAGGGAGCTGATGTCAAAATGAAGGATTGTTAACAGCTGTGCGAAGAAGACCAGCACTCCTAACGCAGTGGTGCTGTAAGTCTGGGCAAACAGTTCAGGAGTCAGAGTAGAAAGAAGTAGGTGAGACCTGGGCTTGGAGACAGAGGCCAAAAGAGGATCCAGGAGAAAAGAACAGTGAGAGGGAGAGAAGACAGTGGATGAGATTGACTTGTCAAAGGGAAAACTTTTAAGAGGAGAAGGTCCGAGGTGGATGAGCAACAGAGGATTTCCTGGTTGTGATTATTTCAACTGGAACAGAAGTGGAAATAGATGAATAGGTAAAGGAAGCTGGGCACCAAGGAAGAGATGGAATAAAGGAGGACTGTGCCTCAGTTTACTTCACATGCCCACTTAAGCTTTCCAGCTCTTGCTGGCCATCCTGNGATCCTTCTCCTGCCTTTTCCTTTGCCACTTGTGTGCCACTTCCTCCCCTGGGTCCCATGCTTTGAGAGCCCTGGAAATGTTTCNAGGGTGAGGGACCAAGATTTGTGACTGCTGAGTTCCCCCGGAGCCAGGGCATGGGCTCTGAAGGAATGCTGCTGGAGACGGTCAGGATTGAGCTTGCTCACCACACATCTCTCCTTTCACCCTGGCAGAGATCCGGGGTTCTAAGGAGACTGCAGCCCAACCCCTACCTCTCTATGACACACCCTATGAACCAGAGGATGAGGGGGCAAGCCCAGAAGGTGAGGGGACTCCCTGGCCCAGGGAGTCCCGCCTGCCTGAGGATGATGAGAGGCCCCCAGAAGAGTATGACCAGCCCTGGGAGTGGAAGAAGGAACGGCTCTCCAAAGCCTTCGCTGGTGAGTCCTGCTGCTGAGGGCAGCTTTGCTGGGGCCTCTGAGGACTTCCCAGGCTCAGGAGAATGGAAGGAGTGGCCCCTAGGAACCAAGCAAGGTCTAGGAGTGGAGTTCTAGAGCAGGATAATTGAGTTCTGTATATGGGCAGTGTGGATGCAGTGCTGTGTGCAGGGNGTGGGCACCAGAAGAGCGAAGGTGCTTTCCCACATCTCGCCTCTTCAAGGCTGAGGGGCTTGAGCTATAACTACCTTTGGGGATCTGGATAAAAATAAAGAAATTTCAATACAGAATTATGAAACTTGTGGCATATGTTAAATATATTTGACAAAGAGGATATTTAACACTTCAAATGATGAAAATAGATGTGTGTATAACCTGGATTTTGGGGACGTGTCTCCAGCGGTAGGCCCTGTCGTACCAGGGGTGTTTGGCTCCGAGGGCATTTCTGGGCTACAGATGAAGGCTGTGAGGTTGCTAAATAAAGATCAGGTTTCTCCTGTCCCAACCACACCACTGTGTCCCAGGCCCAAGTCCACCATGGAAACGTGTGTATTGGCAGTCTGAGTTGGGTGGAGCAAGGGCCTGGAATTGGGAGACGGCCTGAGTCTTGAGGGCTTAGATGCCATTAGCTTTCATTCCTGCTTCCATGTCCCTATACACATGCACACACACATATACACAACCTCTCACACAGAGACAACTCATCCTGCATCCAGCCCTTGATTCTGCCCTCCCCTCCCTACCCTGGCAGCCAGACTGGGAAACCACAGGTTTCTGCTTCACTTCCTGTAAAGCACACACCCATCAAGGATGGGCCATTTATCTCCAGAGGTCTCCTTGGAGAATCAATACTGTTTGGATTGCTTAATGGGAAAATCTATGTTCATCATTAGGAAACCTCATCAGTGGTCCTACAGCCACTGGTGATGTCACTCTCTCAGGATTGGGAGGAGGAGAATTCGGTNTCAAAAAAACCCATCAGCCCCACGCCTGAGTTTCCAGACATCCCCAGGCTTTGCCCCAGTCTTGGGGGCTGCCAGTTCCAAAGCGGGGCGGGGTTAGGAGAGAAAAGGAGAAAGGGTTGTCAGGGAACTGGGTGTGGTCCTGGGAGGTGTGGGCAGCTCCTATTCCCCATTTCCACTCTCTTGGGCCTCTTGGTCCCTGGAAGCTAGTGAGGGGTGAAAGATTAGAGCTGATTGAGCAAGATCCTGTGCCTTCCTGTTTGCCACTCACGATTCCCGCCTTTTCCTTACCAGGCGAGGCTGGTGCTAACACTGGCCCTGCTAGGCGCTCAGAGTTCTGTTCCTCCTCCAGGGTTGCCTCTGCTCTGCCCCTCCTCCTTTCTAGGCTGCTGTGTATCTTACCTCTGCATTTTGGTGTTTCAACCTCTGCCTCTCTCTGTCTCTGCCACTGTCTCTTTCTCTTCTCCCTCCTGCTGCTGGCTGCAGTTGACATAAAGGTCATCAAAGACCTACCTTGGCCTCCACCTGTGGGACAGCTGGACAGCAGCCCCTCCCTGCCTGATGGGGACAGGGACATCTCCGGTCCAGCTTCACCCCTCCCAGAGCCCAGCCTGGAGGACAGCAGCGGTGGGTCCTTTGGGGACTTGTGGCCAGGGTGATAGGTCCTTTACCCATTAGGCCCTGTGGGCGTGGGTTGGAAGAATTCCCCTTGTCCTGGAGAGAGAACAAAAAGACAGTGCGCATCCCTCTCTCCACAGAGCTGTATGCATGGTCTTTTAACAAAGGCAACCTTTCCTAGTAGGTTCTGCACCATGCCACAGAAATCCACTGCAGTCAGCAATAATCCCAGCACTTGGGAGGCTGAGGCAGGACGACTGCCTTGAGTTTGAGGCCAGGCTGAGCTGCTACATAGTTCCAGACCAGCCTGGGCTATAGAGTGGAACTATGTCTAAAAAAAAAGAAGAATCCACTATTTTAAGATTTAAGTTCTCTTTGGGTGGAGCTTTGCCTGCCAAGGCAGGCATTTGTGAGGCATGGGCAAGTGCTGGCACTGGAGATCCTTGCATCTGGTAACTGAAGGACAATAAGGTAGTCATTCATTCAANAGCTACAAGGAGAAAGAGCCTCCGTTGGGAGGAGAAAGAAGGCATTAATTTCTACATCCAACTTTGCCCAGAATGAACTCCCAAGGGTGTGTGTGGGTGTTGGTGTGTGTGTANGGGCATGAGCATCTGTTGTACACTGNGTGTGAGAATTTGTAGATTATTTTGTAAATGCAGGATAGAGAGAGGGTCACCTGTGCATGTGTACCTGTGGGCGTGTGACCCACTGGGNGTCCCCTTGTACTGACTCAGAATCAGGCTGCCCTGCCTTGGAGATGCTAATCCCTGGGNTTCTATGGATGGGGGAGGGAAAACAATGGGTAAGCGACCTTGGGGTGGAGAGGGCCGGCAGTCTGGCGGCTTTGGACAGGATTAGCCTGTCAGGATGGCACCAAGGGGAATCAGATAATTGTTCTCAGATCAATAAGTCATTTTTACAGAATAGCTTGGCAAGGCGATTTGGAGAACGGTAATGAACTCTGAGGAGGAGAAAGAAACAATATTATCAACACTGAAGCCACCCTGAGGGGGATGGAAGAAGGGAAGGCAGTCAGCTGAGGGAGAAAGCNTAAGTGCTTTCTCATGTTTTGTCCTCCTTCGCCTGCCANTGTGGACTGGGAGGCCCCAAGGGGCCTGGTGTGGTTCAGTGACGGTACCTCCTCCCCCAACCCCATAGGATTCTGTCCCTGGAGTCAGGCAGGCAGGGCAGTGAGCATGCCCTCCCAGAATGTGCCTTTGACCCTTGTGGGGTCTTGGAAGTAGGGCGGGGAATTGGCCCTTTGAGAGGGCTCTGCCTCTAGGGACCTCAGAGGCCATGACCAGTATGTTCCTTACAGCCCAGTTTGAAGGACCGGAGAAGAACTGCCTGTCACCTGGCCGGGAGGAGAAGGGGCGGCTACCTCCCCGGCTTTCTGCTGGGAACCCCAAGTCAGCCAAGCCCCTAGGCGTGGAACCCAGCAGCCCCCTTGGGGAGTGGACAGATCCAGCACTGCCTCTGGAAAACCAGGTGTGAGTGTCTGTGTCCACTGGGGACTCCCTCCCTATTCCTTCCCTCCTGGCACTGGCTTCCCTGCAGGGGACACCCAGAATGGGTGGGCCTGGACGGCGAGGGACCCAGCAGAGATGCCCCCCTTCCTCTCTCTCATCCTCAGCTGGTACCATGGGGCCATCAGCCGAACAGACGCCGAGAACCTGCTCCGGCTGTGCAAAGAGGCCAGTTACCTGGTGCGAAACAGTGAGACCAGCAAGAACGACTTCTCTCTCTCCCTCAAGTGAGTAGGGATGGCCGTGGGTAGAGGAGCCCATTAGCCTGCAGAGCAGAAGAGGATTCTAATAGTCTCTTCTGGTCCAGCCAGGATGGGAAGAACCACATGTCCTGTGAACATCTGCTAGCTCCACCCCAGGCACTAGGGAACCTGAAATGTCAGAGACTCTTCAGCCCCTGTACTTCAAGGAAAAAGCACTTGAAGTGTAGTGTCCAGTTCAGAAGGTTTTTGTCACTAGCTGCACAACCTCTCTAGGCCTCCATTTCTTTATGACAANATTGAGTAAGATCCAGTTTATTGGGAAGGATTAAATGAAATAATAGCACTTGACTTAGTGTCTTAGCACCTAGCATGTTTTTAAGNNNNANGCTAAGTCTTAATAAATTATTGTCATCGCTGTTAACCCTAACATGTGGAAGCACTGGCGAGGAGATAGAGGAGCTTTANCTGAAGTAGGCCGNAGAGTGAGGTGGGGGCTAGGTCTTAGGAGGAGGTCAGAGCAGTAGATGAAAAGCCATTCCACTGAGTGAGGAACTCTGTGTGAGGGGAGAGGGAAAGTGGCCAAGATAGGGCCCTCCTTTCCCATCAGCTCCTTGGGGGCAGCTCTCTACACAGCCCATACTCAGACTCCCAGGCTCTCCAGTTATTATTGGCCAACACTCCTCTTGGCCACTAGGAATTCTACCCAGGATAGCCTGTCATCCACATGAGGTGGCCAGCTGGAGTAGTGAGGTGTGCCATTCACCTCCCCCCATCACTGCAGGACTATCTTCGATACCTCACACCACATTTCCTGGTGCAGTAGATACTGGTATATCTACACCTTGAACAAATCCNGGGGGTAGAAGTGCATACGTTAAAGAGATGATTATTCATGGTCACTCAGATCAGAAAAAGTAGCCAAGAGAGTTAAGTGGCCTCAGTTTTATTCGAGGGTCTGATAAAGCTAGCTGTGTAACCATAGACAAGCCATTTAACTTCTCAGGTTCTCCCCTTCAGAATGAGCTGATACCATGGGTTTCTTCTAGCTCTCATATTCTAGGAGTCCACAAGCTATAAAATCAAAAAGAGGATGTTGGAAAAATTCATTTGTCAAAAGTCTGATTTACACAACTTTAGGTGGTGCATTGATATTAGGATTATAATTGAAATTCTTGGCACGTACCACCCAGCATATATACCATGTCCAAATCAACTACCACTTGCTGATAAATCTTTTTTTATACAGATGAAATAGATTCAAGGAGCTTTGTTACTTGCTCAAGGTCACCAGCTANTAATTAAGTCTCCAAGCTGGGCATGTTGATAGTAACTAGTCTCAATGACTCAGGAAGCTGAGGCACAATTCCATACACCCAGAATTTCCAGGCCAGCCTACAGACTGTTTCAAAATACACAAACACCAGGACCTAGCTCAGCCTGACTTCAGGAACCATGCTGTTCAGTGACAGTGTTCCACCCCTCACCAGGTGCCATATGCCAGAAATCTGGTACTATCCAGCTCAAAGGGAGACACCGCCAAGGTTTGGGTCTTTGACGTGGAACTGGGCGACTAGGGGTGAGGGACTGTCTTAGTCTAAGGAATAAAAAGGCAGGTCTGGATGCCTGTTCCAGCTCTAGCTGATCTGGCCCCAGAGGCTGTCTGCCAGGGTCTCGTTTGCATATAAATGGCTTCTCTGAAATACAATTATGGTTTCTCTTCTTTCCCTAATGGAAGGGCTTTCACTGGTAATTAAACAGCTTCCTCAAAAAGCCTTGCCAGCCCTGGGCCCTGTGGCCCAGCTGGTCCCACCCAACCCCCTGAGGGTCTGGCAAGGACCTTGCTGTGTCTTAATGGATCCTTGGGACTAGTCCCTGGAGATTGGAAAGCACATATATCCCCTCCTCCAGAGGTTGGTAATGCAGATGGAGGCCCCTGTACCCTTCCTAGTGAGTCTATTCCTTGAGAAAACACTCTGTGCAGTTTGAGAAAGGTAGTTCTCCCAAGTGGATCATGGGAAGGGGGGGTCACTTTCAAATTGTGAGGTGAGAGAAGATAGGGCCCACACTGCTTCCTACAGCACATGGAAGCTGCTGCTTCTTGCCTTACCTCCCCATTGCCCACAGATCGATATTGGCCTCATACCCTTGGCTCCTTTCCCTTAGGGCCTGTGTGGTCACTGTGTACACCAGACAGTACCCCAGACCAACAGATGGCCTCACATCCTGATGATGCACACCCAGGCAGATTCCTAAGTAAGACTTCAGGGTGTATGGGGGCCAGGGGCTGAGGTGGAGCTTCCACCAGAACAGAACAGACTAGAAGAGGAGTGGACTTAGGGGCCAGTTTTCTTCCACCNGTTTCTCCTCCTCAGTTTCTTCATTCTTCTCACTTGTTCCCCAGTGTAATAGGTCTAGTCAAAGCTTGTTGTTGTTGTTTGTTTTTTGTACCCAGGTAGATGGGGCAAATGATGAAATGTGCCACCCGCACCTCTGGTGCCAGGGTGTCAGATGGAGGGAGGTGTCAGATGGATTTTTCTTTGGGCTGCTAGCTCACAAAAAAACGACACAGAGACTTATGAATTATGAAAGCCTTAGCTTAGGCTTGTTCTTAACTAGTTCTTATAACTTAAATTAACCCATATTTTTTAATCTACATTCTTCTACGTGGCTTAGTTACCTTTACTCTGTACTGCCTATCCTGCTTCTTCCATGTCTGGCTGGCGACTCTGCCTTCTTCTTCCCAACATTCTCTCTCTGCCAGGAGGGAAGTCCTGCCTATTTCTCCTGCCTAGCTATTGGCNGTTCAGCATTTTATTGCACCAATCACACAGTGCATAAATATCCCCCAACAGCCTCCTCACTGGTCCTGTTTCCCACACATAGACCCCTAAGCCCTCTTCTTGCTTGCTCCTCTGGGCTCAGGCTAGGAGTAGGCTAATTAGGCCTCAGTGCTCTACCAAACATCCCTCTGCTTGTGCCTGTGGTAAATTACAGACCCAGGGCTTGGCAGACCAGGCCTGTGGCAGTCTGGACAATTGTTCTTGTTGAGTGCCTCACCCCTAGACTTTCTAACATTGGGGGGGCGGCATTTGAGAGCTGGCTGGAGCTTTGCTCAGTGGGTCTCGGTCTGGAAGGCAGAGGGCTAGCTAATACTGATTTTTCTGGGTTGTTCAGGAAGATGGGGGAGAGAGTGGAAGGTGTTCTCTTGTCAGCATTTTGGGGTACAGGTAAAAGAGGTCCAGTATCCCACTGTCATCCTCAACAGCTTGAATTCCTCAAGAGTTCTAGGTATCTCAACTCATGCCAAGCCAAGATTGGTGACTTTGATACCAAAAGAATTTCAGGACTAGCCAATTTATGAAGTAAAGTTGGAGGTTTTCATTAAAGTTATTTTAGTATATAGTTAAGCATGAGGAGAAAAAGACATGCTCAGAAGAAAGTAAGATTTACTAAGTGTGAGGACAGGCTTCTGAAGAGTGCCACTCATATTCTTTTTTTTCCCCCCCATAGTTATATGTGGGATTGGGTTGGGTCTGAAGTTGCTGTCTTATCTCTGGTGAGCTCCTGATAGGATTACTATCACTAAGGTAAAAGTTTAACCCACAGGAATACAGGAAGGTGGGATATCTTTGTTGTAAACAGGGTTCTCAGTGGGTTTTTTTGTATGTGTGTGTGTGTGGGGGGGTTTCCACCACAATTTTCAATCGAACTATAGAAAAAAGAATGAGGCCTTCCCCCAAGGGCATACTTATTCAGGCTTAAGACCTGCTCATTGCTACCTTAACATAAAATTGCTATATTTGAAAGGAATATTAAGTCTGTGTCAGCAGCCTTTACAGCAGATGTCAATTGTGCAAGAATTCTTGCTGCTTTGCTGGCAAGAGGCTTCACTCAGACTCCAGGATGAGGGGCTCTCTTCCCGTCTCACCCCACCCCCACTCCGAGATCTCTTTCCATCCTGCCTCACTCTGAGTAACTGAGCCTCCAGTAACATCACTCCAGGCCTACTGGGCTGGATGAATGACCTGAGGGCTTAGCATAAGTAGGAAGAGAGTGAAGGGATGTCTCCAGGAGGCAGTTGAGAGTTCTTGGATTGGGGGTAGGGGGAGGCTTCGAGTTTAGTGTAGCCCCTCCCCAGACTTTGCAAAGGAGAGCTACAACAAAGATTAGTTTGATGGTCACACCTGCATATTCTCCCTCCTGCCAGGAGCATCCGTGGCTCCCCAGGAGTTACCAGGAATTCCTCACAGGTGCTGCCACATAGCTCAAGAATGGTGAGGATAAGGCTGGACCTGTAGTTCAGTTGATAGAGTGCTTGCCTAGCATGTACAAAGCCCTGGGCTCAGTCCTCCGCACCCCATAAACTGGCCCACACCTGTGATCAAGAAGTAGAGTCAGGAGGATCAGAGGTTTGAGGTCCCTCCAACTATGTAGCAACTTTGAGGCTAGCCTGACCTACATGCACCCATCTCTAAAACAAGGTTAACTGGCCTTGGCCACAGGCTGATGGACTGAGATCACAGAACTGGAGGGTGCTGGTCACTGCACTTTCCACCAGCACACACCCTGTACACTCACCATACACACATTCTTGGCACACCCAGTATCCTCACCACAAAGCCAGTGTCTCATGCTACCTACTCAACCCCTCACCATCACATCCCTCTTCCCCTCCCACTTGAACCTGGCTTTGGAACCGTATTTGCTGGTTGGGGTGTGTGTGTGTGGAAGCAGGGGACTGGGAAGAACCCCTGGTCACCAGGATCTCTTCCTCCTCCTAGGAGCAGTCAGGGCTTCATGCACATGAAGCTGTCCCGGACCAAGGAACACAAGTACGTGTTGGGCCAGAACAGCCCACCCTTCAGCAGCGTCCCTGAAATCGTGCACCACTATGCCAGCCGCAAGCTGCCCATAAAGGGGGCGGAACACATGTCCCTGCTCTACCCTGTGGCCATCCGGACTCTGTAGATGTGAGACCAGGGCACTATGATAGACCTGGACCCAGCCTTTGTCACCTGCCCGAGGGCTGTGGTTCTTACCAAGGACATTGATGTCACAAACCTGGCTTCTCCTTGTCCTAGGATCTAGTAGGCGTTGGAGATTCCTTAATTTATTATGAAGGGGGAAGGAATCCTGGGCCTTGGAGTAGAGGGGCTGGTGTGGGGCTGGGGACATAGGGAAGCCCGAGGAGGAAGGAGGCTCCC